>PKMM01011711.1:299165-366850 GCA_002933915.1 Eutrema heterophyllum | reverse complement strand
GAGATAACGATGGAGGACAAGAAACTCGAGGAGAAGACGAAATATCACCAAGTGACCTTCAAGATTACTGTGATTTGCTAAGCGGAACCAGAAATAATTTCCCCGGGTTTTAGATTATGCTTCTTTTACTATTGGTCTAATGTTTCTTTTAATGTTGGTTTAATGTTTGTTTTAGTGTTGTCGGTTTAATGTTTCATTCACCACTCGGTGTCTATTGTCCTACTCGGTGTTATGTCGGTTTAATGTATTATTCACTACTCGGTTTGTATTATCCAACTCTGTTTAATATGAATGTAATGTATAATTAATCATTATCGGGTCTTTATTATCCATCTCGGTATAATTAATTTCACTAATCT
Organism: Eutrema heterophyllum; assembly: GCA_002933915.1. Classification (NCBI taxonomy): domain Eukaryota; kingdom Viridiplantae; phylum Streptophyta; class Magnoliopsida; order Brassicales; family Brassicaceae; genus Eutrema; species Eutrema heterophyllum. The sequence continues at coordinate 366,491 of PKMM01011711.1, read as the reverse complement.
CATCGGTTTAATGTTTACAACCGGTTTAATCTATCCAAAAAAAAATTTCAACCAGTTTAATGGCGAAAAACAAAAAAAAAAAAAAAAAAAATTTCCACCGATCATCTTCTCCGGTACCTCCGGCCGTCACTTTCTCCGATCAAACCGCCGCCGAATCTGTTGTTCTCTTCCTCTTCTTCTCTCCGATCACACATCTCTTTCTCTTCTTCTCTCCGATCAAACATCCGTTTCTCTTCTTCTTTCCGACCAAACTTTTCTCCGGCCAGTTTCAGTCTCAATTTCTTCCGTTTTCTCACAGATCCGGCCACAAGTAGTTCCGAATTGCCGTCGTTCTCTCAATTTCATCCGTTTTCTCACAGATCTGCAAAGAAAACTAAAAAAAAAAAAAAAATTGAAAAATCAGATTTTAGGGATTTACCGTTGCCGTCCGGTTGGAGAAGTCGCCGACGGCATATTTGGCGTTTGGCGTCGTGAACAGTGGGACGCCAAATATGGTGCCGCCCTGTTCGAAAATCTCCAAATATGCCGTTTGCCGTCGATGATGCCGTCCGGTTGGAGCTCTTCTACGCCAAAAATGGCGTTTGCCGTCGCCGGTTGGAGATGCTCTTAGTTTACTTTATCACACTTTAAAAAGAAACAGATTCCATTATTCTGACAAAAGAAATAGCCTATATCAGCAACTTTAGGAAACAATGTTTTTATTTGTTTTAGCGTTTCCAAGAGTTCGAAACGCAAACGCCAAATAAAATTTGTTCACAACACTAAGAAAGAGTTTTTTTTTTTTTTTTTTTTTTTTTCAGACTGTAAAAATATCCATCGTCAAGATTTCAAATATGGTAAAACAAACAAAACTTCTAAAGACGTTGTCAACGATCTTTAGTTCTATATTCGCTACAAAAATTTGCTATTTTCGTATCCTTAAAAATGTTAAGTCTATATAATTTTCGTTTTGCCCAAAATAGTAAAAAAAAAACCAGTGGTTTCTGTTTGCCTTTCTTTCATTATAGGCTTTGTATCCACAACATTCATTTATTAAGCAAGCCATTAAGCCATTTCCAAGGTTTTTCATCACCATGACCCGAAAAGCAATGGAGAAGCCTTATGGCTGCTTCCTCCTCCTTGTCTTCTTCATAATTCATACTCTTATACTTTCAGCAACCGCTCTCACCGATGAGGAAGCTTCATTTCTCACCAGACGCCAGCTTTTGGCGTTATCAGAAAACGGTGATCTCCCCGACGACATGGAGTATGAAGTCGATTTAGACCTCAACTTTGCTAATAATCGGCTTAAAAGGGCTTACATTGCTCTTCAAGCTTGGAAAAAGGCAATGTACTCTGATCCCTTCAACACAACGGCTAACTGGGTCGGTCCGAACGTGTGTTCTTACAAAGGCGTGTTCTGTGCACCCGCGCTTGATGATCAGAGCATTATGGTTGTGGCAGGAATCGATCTCAACCATGCGGATATAGCCGGGTATTTGCCTCCCGAGCTAGGTCTGTTGACCGATGTCGCATTGTTTCACGTTAATTCCAACAGATTTTGTGGAATTATTCCGAAAAGCTTTTCAAAATTGACATTAATGTATGAATTCGACGTGAGCAACAACCGTTTTGTCGGTCCGTTTCCGACGGTTGCCCTCTCTTGGCCATCTTTGAAGTTCCTTGACATAAGATACAACGACTTTGAAGGGAAATTGCCACCAGAGATCTTCGATAAGGATCTCGACGCCATTTTTTTAAACAACAATAGATTCGAGTCGATCATCCCTGAGACAATTGGTAAATCGACTGCTTCCGTCGTTACCTTTGCACACAATAAATTCAGCGGATGTATCCCAAAAACAATTGGTCAAATGAAGAACCTCAACGAGATTGTGTTTATTGGGAACAACTTAAGCGGTTGTTTCCCGAACGAGATCGGTTCGTTGAACAATGTGACTGTGTTTGATGCGAGCAGTAATGGGTTCGTCGGAAGTTTACCATCGAGCTTGTCAGGCTTAGCCAACGTGGAACAAATGGATTTCTCGTACAATAAGCTTACCGGGTTTGTCACAGACAGTATTTGCAAGTTACCAAAATTGTCGAACTTCACCTTTTCTTACAACTTCTTCAACGGAGAGGCTCAGAGTTGTGTTCCCGGGACAAGCCAAGAGAAACAGTTTGATGACACAAGCAATTGCATACTGAACAGACCAAAACAGAAGTCGGCTAAAGAATGTTTGCCAGTGGTTAGTCGTCCTGTGGATTGTAGTAAGGACAAGTGTGCCGGAGGTGGCTCAAACCCATCACCAAATCCAACACCTAACCCACCAAAGACACCAGAACATAAACCAGAAATTAACCCACCAAAATTAGAAGAGCCATCTAAGCCAAAACTAGAGGAATCTCCAAAACCACATCAGCCTTCTAAGCCTGAGACACCAAAATCACCAGAGCCTTCTAAACCAAAGGAGCCTAAGCCAGAGCCGTGGAAACAAGAATCTTCTAAACCGGAACCACCAAAGCATGAATCACCAAAACCAGAACAACCAAACCCCAAGCATGAGTCACCAAAACAAGAGTCTCCTAAGCAACATCCACCAAAACCAGAAGAATCTCCTAAATTGGAGACGCCAAAACCAGAGTCACCTAAGCCTAAACTACCAAAGCATGAACAACCACCAAAGATGGAGACACCAAAAATGGGATCGCCGCCAGTGGAACCACCGGTAACTAATGATCCTTACGAAGCATCTCCGGTCAAAAAACGTCGTCCTCAACCACCATCAACTAAAGAAACACCGTCGCCACAATCTCCACCAGTACAATCTCCACCGCCACCACCACCACCAGTTCATTCCCCACCACCTCCTCCGGTGCATTCTCCTCCACCACCGGTTTACCCACCCCCACCTCCAGTATACTCTCCTCCTCCACCACCACCACCATTCCACTCTCCGCCACCACCAGTCCATTCACCACCCCCACCAGTTCACTCTCCGCCACCACCAGTCCACTCTCCGCCGCCACCAGTCCACTCGCCGCCACCACCAGTCCACTCTCCGCCACCACCAGTCCACTATCCGCCGCCACCAGTCCACTCTCCGCCGCCACCAGTCCACTCTCCGCCTCCACCAGTCCACTCTCCGCCGCCACCAGTCCACTCTCCGCCACCACCACCACCAATTTTCTCTCCACCACCGCCTGCACCAATCTACTCTCCTCCACCACCACCAGTCCACTTCCCGCCTCCACCAGTTCACTCTCCACCACCGCCACCAGTTCACTCCCCACCGCCTCCAGTTCACTCTCCGCCGCCTCCAGTCAATTCTCCGCCTCCTCCAGTCCATTTTTCTCCACCACCAGTCGATTCTCCGCCTCCTCCAGTCCATTTTTCTTCACCACCAGTCCATTCTCCGCCGCCTCCATCACCTATATACTCTCCTCCTCCTCCCGTTTTCTCACCGCCACCAGAACCTACAACACCTCTACCATCGGCTACAACTCCGACGGTAAATGCTCCAACACCTTCACCGGAAACGGAAGAAGACTCAACACCGATTCAAGCTCCGACCCCAGACTCTGAGACCGTCGAAGCACCATCAGAATCAGATCAATCACCAGTGTTCGGTTTGAGTCCTGCTCCGACACCGATCTCCGAGCCGAATCAAGCTCCGACTCCAACTTCCCAACCAGATATATCTCCAATTCCAGCAAACGAACAAGTCGAAGCACCAACACCAACAACACAAGCTGTTGAAGCACCAGCACCAACAACACAAGCTGTTGAAGCCCCAAAACAATCGGTCGCCACTCCTTCGCCAGAACAATCGCCGCCATCTTCAACTCTACCGCCAGTTGTAACTGCACCGCCACCGGGAAACAACGACGGCGGCGATGATTTTATCCTCCCACCAAACATTGGATTCCAATATGCATCTCCACCACCGCCGATGTTCCCAGGCTACTAAACCAACCATTTTTAATATTTTACATTTTGGTCCAAATTTTTTCCAGTTAACCAAGTTTGTAACACAAAAACATATTCCCTTATACATTTGACCATTGTAATCGTAGAAGTGAAGTTTTTTAGAAGTGAAGTTTCCAAAATGAACCGTAAAAGATATCTGTAATTCTATGTCTATAGTGTAAATTCCTCACATTTCTCGTGTTTATCACTTTATCTACTTTTTTGGGAGTTTAGTGTTTTTTTTTTTTACTTTCTAAAGTGTTTAATATCCATTCATATTTCACAGTTTTTTTATCTACAAAACATCCTTAATTTGTCAAATGTCAAACTTAGACAAAACCTATTGATATTGAAATTAAATGATTTTAATTTTTTTTTTTTTTTTCATTTCTTCTTGATTTGATTATTTGATTTGGTTGTCCTTAAGCAAACCTAATAAATTTCAATTCTGGTCTTTATTGGCAACTATCATATTTCTAACTTTCAGTTTTTCAAATATTCACAATTAGGTTCAGATTTAAAATGATTCCAAAGTTTTAAAAACAAATTATTGCTTATCTCGATCTCTTTCCTTGTATATAACAAGAAGCAAGTCAACTTATAAGGGAAGAAAAATATATTTAAATTAGTGTTCAACTAAGAAAAATTATTTATTTACTCCAGCTTTCCAATATTAATTTAATTTTATCCTAATACAACTTGGACTATGATTTATACTTATTTGTCAACTAAAGTGTTAATTACTTCATATGATTCGATATATCCTCTGACCGGCTTAATACTAGTTTTAAAATTCATTCAACGAGAAAAAAAAAGTCTCAGTAATTGAGTTCGTCAAAGAAAGAAAAGCTGTAATGTTATATTATCTTATATCATTAATAATGACAGATGCATAAAAACAAAATTGATTTATATATATAATTTAAAGTTACTTAAAAAAAGAAGGTAAAGTGGTATATAATCAGCAACATTCTTGTTGTGGACAATATTCAACCAAACCCAGCATAAACTCTTTTAACCCCCAAACTCATTACTTCTAACAAATGGAGGATCTTGATCCAACTTTCATCCAAGCACCAGAGCATAGATCAGATTCCAATTTCATCCCTAACCAACCCGAAGAAATACCCGTGATCGATCTCTCGCGCCTCGACGACCCCAAAGATGTCCAAAACGTGATCTCGGAGATCGGTGATGCATGTGAGAAATGGGGATTTTTCCAGGTGATCAATCATGGTGTACCTTGCGACGCAAGGAAGCGTGTGGAGGAAACTGTGAAGACGTTCTTCGATTTGCCTATGGAAGAGAAGATAAAGGTGAAGAGAGACGAGGTGAATCCGGTAGGGTATCATGATGGAGAACACACGAAGAACGTTAGAGATTGGAAAGAAGTGTTTGATGTTTATTTCAAAGATCCAATGGTTCTTCCTTCTTCCACAGATCCTGAAGATGAAGGTTTAAGAGTTGTTTACAACAAGTGGCCTCAATTTCCTTCTGATTTCAGGTAATTTCTTTTAATTGGATGATTTTGAATCCGATTTGGGTGAACTATTATAGTTTTTTTTTCCTTCATAATATCAGTATCCAGATTTCTACTAATTTGACCTTAAACATAAACTTTTTCTCTAAATAATGAGCTGTATTAAAATTATTTTATCATTTTATAGTTTAATGATGTTCAATTGCATAATATGCAGTCTTCCCTTATACATTTTTTTGTAAAAAAATTGTCATCACTTATACATTACTTTTTTTTTTTTGTAAACAAGTTACTTTAATTTCCTTCTTATTCTTGAGTTTTTCTCTACTTTTTCTATTAAAACAATAAATAAATTAAACAATATAATCAGAATCTTATCACTTTTTCACAAATCTATTGGAGGCACGTGAACGCTATCTTCCAACGCTGCATATCAGCAAATGATAGGTTACAACTTACACATAGCATACAAGAATTCGATGAAAAGTTTAAAATTTTATCTTTTAAATATGTAAGCTTTTTTTTTTTCCCCAACTATGTAAGTTAATCTCTTCTATTTTTTTTTTGTCTAATTTAATTATAGGGAGGCATGTGAAGAATATGCAAGACACGCTGAAAAACTAGCGTTCAAGCTTTTAGAACTAATCTCATTAAGCCTAGGCTTACCAAAAGAACGTTTTCATGATTACTTCAAAGAACAAATGAGTTTTTTCAGGATAAATCGTTATCCACCATGTCCACGACCTGACCTAGCTTTAGGTGTAGGCCACCACAAAGATGCAGACGTTATAAGTCTATTAGCTCAAGACGAGGTTGGGGGATTACAAGTTAGTCGTAGATCGGACGGTGTTTGGTTTCCGATTAGACCCGTCCCTAATGCTCTTGTCATCAATATGGGCAATTGTATGGAGGTAATAGTATTTCTCTTACTTCTAAACATTGAAAGATTAGATTATAATGACTATAGATACTATAATGTAAATACGATAATATAGGTATGGACGAATGATAAGTATTGGAGTGCAGAACATAGAGTGGTGGTGAACACAAGAAGAGAAAGATACTCAATACCATTCTTCTTAATGCCTTCACATGATGTGGAAGTGAAGCCATTAGAAGAACTTGTGAGTCCTGAAAACCCTCCAAGATACAAAGGATATAAATGGGGTAAATTCTATGTGAGCAGAAACAGGAGCGATTTTGGAAAACTCGAAATCCAAAACATTCAAATCGACGACTTCAAAGTTGCAACTTAATACCAAGCGATGATGGTAATGTAAGCCCTTGATGTAATAATGTGTGAGAGACTGAGTTTATGTCGGAAACAATAAATCTGAGTTTATGTCGGAAATAATAATAAATTTGATAGTAATGTCTGTTTAATGGAAGTTTGCGAGATTTTAATGACAACACGAATTTGTAGTGAATTTTTTTTCCATGTATTGGCAGAAAATAGAAAAGAAGAAAAGAAAATAGGTAGTCGTAATTTGGTTCTTTTATTTTGGAAGTAGTAAACTATAATTCAGGTAATTTCATACATAAAGTTTTTATTATTTTATGCTGATTCGGCTGATGTCTACATCTGTTTNACCCCATCAAAATATTATATTTTTTCTAAATGAATTAAGTCTACAAGTTCCAATCAGTGGTCTAAGCAGGTTTCTCTGGTCAAAATGGGCCGGTTAGAAAGAAATAAATTAAAATTTCCTTTCATACTAAAAGTTCACGTGCGTATGTCAGATTCGGCACCGTTCATAAGATTCCGTCCAGATTCAGAGCTACTTTCTTGTGAACCTATATATGATTATGATCCTCCTCTCCTCGCCACTTTTGCAATGTTTGTCTTTATGTTTCCAATTTTAGATATTCTCAATTCTGGTTTAGTATATTTCGTTATTTAACTTATTTTCACTGTATATATAATAAATCCATTGTACTTTGACCCCAAAAGCAAAAGAAAAACAAAAAATACATTGTACATTCTATTCTCAAATCAGTAATCTAGAAACGATTCTCTCTACTTCTGTTACTAAAAACTCAACCTAATCTCAATAAAGGATTATTAAATTTTATTGGGCTTAAGCCCACGTCTAAAATCTTAATTCATGAGTTGGAGTTGACTCCGGTTTATTGGTTCAACCACTGATTCGCATGTTTAATGAGTTTTTTTTCCGTCAGAATATCTATTATATTGATCATCGAAATGTTACAACATTCAAAAAGATACAAAAGAGACATGATCAAAATAAATCACCAAAGACGAATCATTATGGAACATTACACAAATGCATTTCCATTTTGAGCAACAAAAACTTCTTTAAGCCATATCACTTGGCTATATATGATTGCCATCGATCCTCTCTCATAACACACTATGAACAATGTGGTTCGCTCTACTATTCGCTTCTTTTGTCTTCATGAACCACTTTCCATACTAGAATATGAGCCAAATTAGGATGATAAAACCGTAGATTGAAACATGAATGATGGCCAAGCTGGTGGTCTTGTTACCGCACCAACTAACTCATTCGATTCTGCAGCAAATATGACTTTATAGCATTTCAAACTCTCCATATTTTCCATGGCCCATTTCCAACTTTCCATATTAGCATCTATGCTATTCTTTATTCTAACAAAGGACTGTCTATCATGAAGAAGAACATCTCCTCTTGCGTTCTTCAGAACTCAAACTGCCCCACCAGTATACTTCTTTTTGTCCCAAGAGGATTTTATGTTACATTTTACCCAAAGTTGAGGCGGTGGTACCCATATTTTCCTCAGGATCTAACTAATTTCTTTATTTATCTGCTGTAGAATTTTCCTCTCAATGTGCATGAAACCATTGATTTGATTTTGAATCCTCTTTGATCTTTCCTATAGAATCCAACACAAGGAATCTCATTCCTTCAGATATGAATTTGTAAAACATGTCGACAATTGTATTGTTTTTCTTACTTGTTTTCGCGGATTTTTGGATCTTAGATCACTATTTAATGTGTTTGCTGGTCTGCAGGGCTCTTGTCGTCTTCGCTTCGTCTCTCTCCTTTGCCGATCTTTGTCGATCTACTTGTGTTTAGGTTTCTTGTTGTGATTGTGTTGCCTTAGCAACGGTTGTTGAAGCTTGCTTGACCCATCTACGGTGAATAGAATGTTCTCAAGGCTGAATTTTCCTCGCTCAGTTGCGTGCGACTGGTGTTTCTATTCCTTAGTTCTTCATGATCTGTCTTGCAGCTTGGATGTTTCGGATTCTCGCATTGTTTGGGGTTTATTTCTTTACATCGTCTTTCTTCTTTGGTTGATAGGATATCCGTCGAAGAATCCTGGTTTTGTTTTACGATCTTAATTAGTTATCTCTTTGATCTTGATGTGGATTATTTGGGTTGGTTGTTCTTGGTTGTTGGTCTTGGGTGAAGGTTTTCGATGTTGGCTATGTTTCCCTTAGTAATCTTTACTGTTTTAAAGGTTTTGTCTTATGTTTGGTTTCCCATTTTGACTGTTGGTTTCAGGAGTATCTTTTACTCGTCGATTTTTGTCTTTGGAAGGGATCTGTCAATTGCCGGTTTGGTGTATGTTTAAAACCGAATCTATTAATGAAAAAACATTAGACGAAAAAAAAAGATCACTTTTTTAAGAAAAAAAATTAAATTAGACTATCATTACAAGAAAACATGTCAAAATATCACGAAATTTTCCACCAAAATTTTGGTTGGGAAAATAATCGATCGATTTCCAACCAAAATATCATGGTTACGTGATTTGGTGGGAATTTTGTTAAAATTTATGACCGTTTACCAACAAAACCAAAACCGCCGAAATTTACATTGGAAACTCGTGCGAAACCAATTGCAAATTTGCCACTGATTTTTTTCGTCGCGAAACGGTGGGTACTTACCAACTGATTTCTCACGGATTTATTTTTTGGTGGGTAATTCCCAATCTATATCCCACGGATTGCGACCACCATTTCTAATTAACCCTAGATCTGAACTTCATTCTCGTTTAGACGCCTCCATCGAAAAATTATCACAGACGCATCCATCCTCTTCGAGAGGGTGAAAGAGAGAGCTGAAACTGCCATTCCCGCAAGGTAATATCATCATCATCAACTGATTACTCTATTTCGTTGGAGTCATAAGCTGCCGAGCTTCGTTTTCGTTCGATATAATAATTGTTCTCTTTATTCGATTCAGAGTTTCTTAATTCTGAATCTCACATGTCTGATGTTCTCTTTGTTCGATTCTGAATCTCACGTGTCTGAATCTCATTGGTATTCAAAATGAGATTTTCTTTGTTCTATTCAGAGTTTCTCAAACTGATGTTCTCTTTCTTTGAAGCTTAAATGAGTTTTTGTTGTAATGAATCGACAGACAAAGCACGGTTGTATTAGACTCGATTGACTAAGTATCTTAATTTTTATTGTAAATGGGTTTTTATTCTATTGACTCGATTGACTAAGTATCTTAATTCTTATTGCTGATTGACTAAGCTTAAATGTTTGTGCTGTGTGTTTATTAATGTATGTTTGTGTTGTTTCCGTAGATGATGAGCCGTGAAGAATTTGAGCTTCAACTTCTTTCACAAACAACTTGAGCGATTGGAAGGACAAATGGAAGCTCCATAAAGACAAACCAGAATGGATCGGGGATGAAACTTCGAAGGGTTTCATCAACTTGTGGAGCGATGAAGACGTTTCTTCAAGGGCTGAAATTAACTCGGTGAACCGAAAAAGCGAGAGGGGTGGTGATGGCCAATATGTACGTCACATGGGCTCTAAATCTTACTAAAGACGTTGGGACGAAATGGTAAACCAATTTTTCTTAACAAATTTTCAGATTGCACATTAATTCTTAATTAAGTATAGACTAACTAAATTTTTTAATGATGTTGTGTGTTTTAGTGTAAGTTCTATTTTGCGTGGTAAGGCCTTAATGATGTTGTGTGTAAGGCCTTAATTGATGCTGTGTGTTTTAGTGTAAGTTCTATTTTGCGTTCATGTGAAAAAAGATGCATACTTGGAGCTGATGATGCCATGTAGAGTTTTGGGATCTATAAAAGTAGATAAATTAGTGGGTTCTAATTTGCAAACAAAAACTCACTGTGTTTATTAGACAAAAGCTCGATTGCAAACCTCTTGATTTGCAAACAATATCCTGGGTTCCTACAGTTCATCAGGCAGGCATTCAGAAGCATGTGAGTTACTTGAATTTTTGAAAGAACATGCCAGTGGATCTAAGCGGCTTAAGAATGAAGCACTACTTGTTCTACATTGCAAGGTTAACAATATAATTGCTGCAGTAGAAGAATACTTCGCTGATGCATGTGTTCATGGATGGAGTTTTGGCAGTTCTACCATGTATGAGTCTTTATTACACTGTTGTGTAGCGAATGAACATTATGCTGAAGCTTCTCAAGTTTTCTCTGACCTGAGACTATCTGGCTGCGAAGCTTCAGAAAGTGTTTGTAAAAGCATGGTTGCTGTGTATTGTAAGCTTGGCTTTCCAGAGACAGCTCATCAAGTGGTTAATCAGGCTGAGACAAAAGGCTTCCACTTTGCTTGTTCGCCTATGTATACTGATATCATTGAGGCTTATGGAAAACAAAAGCTATGGCAAAAAGCAGAGAGTGTGGTTGGTAACTTAAGACAAAGTGGACGAACACCTGATCTGAAGACATGGAACAGTTTGATGACGGCTTATGCTGAGTGTGGCTGTTATGAGCGGGCAAGGGCTATATTTAACACTATGATGAGGGATGGTCTGTCTCCAACTGTAGAATCCATCAATATTCTGTTGCATGCTTTGTGTGTTGATGGGAGGCTTGAGGAGCTATACGTTGTTGTTGAAGAAATGCAAGATTTGGGCTTTAAGATTAGCAAAAGCTCCATTCTTTTGATGCTTGACGCATTTGCCCGAGCTGGAAATATTTTTGAGGTAAAGAAGATATACAATAGCATGAAGGCTGCTGGTTACTTGCCCACGATTCGCCTTTATAGGATGATGATTGACCTTCTGTGCAAAGGGAAGCGAGTCAGAGATGCTGAAGTTATGATTTCTGAAATGGAAGAAGCTACCTTCAAGGTTGAGCTCGCTATATGGAATTCCATGCTGAAGATGTATACGGCTATTGAGGATTACAAGAAGACAGTTCAAGTGTACCAGAGGATAAAAGAAAATGGACTGGAACCAGATGAGACGACTTACAATACTCTGATTATAATGTATTGTAGAGATAGACGACCAGAAGAAGGGTACTTGCTTATGCAGCAAATGAGAAATATGGGTTTGGACCCAAAACTGGACACATACAAGAGCTTGATCTCTGCTTTTGGTAAGCAGAAATGCCTTGAACAAGCTGAACAACTGTTTGAAGAGCTTCTCTCCAAAGGTTGTAAACTAGACCGTTCATTTTACCACACGATGATGAAAATATCCCGGGATTCTGGAAACGACTCTAAGGCAGAGAAGTTGTTGCAAATTATGAAGAATGCGGGAATAGAACCAACACTTGCTACAATGCATCTGCTCATGGTTTCATATAGTTCTTCAGGAAAGCCCCAAGAAGCTAAAAAGGTTCTTAGTAACCTGAAAGAAACAGACGTGGAACTAACAACTCTGCCTTATAGTTCAGTTATCGATGCTTACCTTCGGAGCAAAGATTATAACAGTGGAATAGAAAGGCTCTTGGAAATGAAGAGAGAGGGCCTGGAGCCAGACTACAGGATATGGACTCTGCTTATATACACATAGGAGGAATGTACAGAAAAGGTAATCAATATACAGAAGTTAATATAGCATAATTACAGGACGTGATTGATATTCTTTCTATATCTTCTCAATTTCTATATTTAGTTTCAATCTACAATGTTGAAAAGGCTCCAAACTCGACTGGACTTTTAAATTACTACGTTTTCACTTTTCAGATATAGAGTGGGCCCAAAATTGTATTTGATGAAGGCACGGGCATGTGTGCACTAATGCCAACCAAAACGTGTAAATGGAAGCTAACATCGGTTAATATTATCATCCATTACTTTTGTTCTCTTTACTCTTAGTTTATTGATTCATCTAGTGAAGTGAACTTTCAGAATTTCATGCCAAATGAATAGTACAAATTGATGGACTTTATCCTACTTTGAACATGGAGAAACAAAAGAACAATATATTCAACACGAATATCTTATTGGGCTGGGTCTGGAAGATATCAAATAAGCCCAGTTGTCGTAATCATTAAATTAGTGTGAGAGAGATGTTTAGCGTTTTCCAATTCCAATCCATCCTCCTCTAGTTTTTTATTGAGTTACACTAGGGTAATAGGATTCACCGATGCGGTTGATTTAATGGGTTTGATAATCACCTATCTAATGTAAATGTAAAATGTTCGGACCGCATCTAAATCAAACCGATACACCTCATTTTGTTTAGGGAAATTCTCATAAAAAACCCTAAGTATTCGGTTTCCAACTTAAACCTTCAACTTTTTGGGTTCTTACTTTAACCCTTCAAATAAATTATTTTTCCAAAACAAACTTTCAAATCGTATAAAATGTGCTCGATTGAGGGTTGACTAACAATCAACGTTTGAAAATAATTATTTTTAATTAATAAATCAATTTAATTTTTATTAAAAATAACCCCAACAAAAAAACAATTAAAAAAATAATTCTCACTTCCAAACTCTCCATTCCGACTTCCACCAGTTCCACCGGTGGATTTTTCGGTCACACTTGAAAAGATTCGCGAGTGAGAAGATTTTTTTTAATAAAAAATGTTAATTTATTAATTCAAACTTATTATTCTTAACAATATAAAACATAATAAATATTGACCGTTAGTCTTGAAAAAAACACATTTTAAAATAAAAATAAATTTAATTATAAATATTTCTTGTAGTTATTTAGAATTGTAGCCATATCTTAACATATAAAAAATATTTCTTTTAAATAATACTATTAAAAGTTTTTCTGAAAAAATAAATAAATTTATTAATTAAAAACAAAATTTAACAGAATAAACGTTGACCATTAGTCAACCCGTGTTGACTTAGTCAATCCTCGATCGAGCACACTTTATGCGACTTGAAAATTTATTTTGGAAAAATAATTAACTTGAAAGTTTAAAGTGAAAATCCAAAAAGTTGGAGGTTAAAATTGGGAACCGTTGAATACTTGACAGTTTTTTTTTATGGGAATTTCCTTTCATTTAGTAATAACATATCTACGTACCTAACCAAGACACAAAAAAAAAGAAGGGAGACGAGCGTCCACAATACATAGTATACCGCCAAAAGTAAGCCTTCACATAATATTTATGAAAACATTTTGTAGACCCAAGAGCTCTCCAACTAAACTCATGCAATATCAAACTATTATTACTCACAATGAAGAGTAGATGAGTTTAGATTCACATAAGGAGTCATGTTTTAGAAAAGTTTTTTTTGTGAATAGAGGGGAGTTTGTCTTTCTTCTCTCGTGTTTACAATTAGTTGTACCCGAGATTGTGTTTGTGTATATACTTGAATTACAAAAAAAAACTAATGTTTTCCGTTTTGAAGAATCAAACTTTGAAAAACATTGATTCGGTGCGTTGGGATTTCATAATCTCCGCCTTAAGAGCGTTGGATATATCGGAAAAATATATTCAATGGATAAATCAGTGTATATCCACTCCAACATTTTCGGTCTTGATCAATGGAAACAATGAAGGTTTTTTCAAGAGTACTCAAAGTCTGAGACAAAGTGACCCTTTATCCCCTTACTTGTTTGTACCGGCAATGGAAGTCTTCTCTAGTCTTTTGCATTCGAGATTTGAGGTTGGTTATATTCACTATCACCCAAAGACTTTGGAGTTAAACATAACTCATTTGATGTTTGCTGACGATGTGATGATTTTTTTCGATGGAAGTTCATCATCTTTGCATGCCCTTGATGATTTTGCATCGTGGTGGTCTACATATGAAGAATCTGTTTGGTCTCAAGACCAGAAACGGTCTGCCTGAAGCATAATGTTAACAACAAACCGCAATTTTGAACCTCAGGAATGGATTCGACTTTTCTTTGTTTGGTGTGTTGTAATACAAGATTCTTAGTGAAAAACTGATAAAAAGCTCATTTTATCTATCAACATCGTTTCTTATTGAAGAAAAAAAAAAGGAATTGGTCGAGTCCATTTCGACATTTGACTGCATATTGTAAATGCAATTCCTCTTTGTATGGTTTTCTATACAGTTGCTTAGATTCATTTGTATGATTTTCTTAAATCTAGCATAAGCTGTTCACAAAATGTATTTATTTATGATATGCCATGAAGAATTATGAAACCAAGTCAGACCCAATTTGATTCAAACCACATACAAAGCTGTTTCAAGGAGTCAAATTTTGAGAAAAGCCAAATGTTATTGATTCAACACAAATCTTCACACGACTACAAGAAATCAAGCAAACGCTACACAACCAATTTCATTACAAAACCAACATGGAAAGTATCAGATACAAAATGTGTTTATCACAGTCGTCTTCCAGAGAGGCTAATGGAGCTGACTTTCTGAGGAGTGGCAACCACAAGTGGAGCTTCTGGAGATTTGTTACCGGAGAAGGAGAAGTTATCGTGCATGAATCGGCTCTCCACAATTGACTCATCCTTCAACAAGATCTTGTAGCAGTAACAGCTCTTGAGCCCTTGCTGGTTCCTATAGCACTCGTGCGCACTGTTCTTCACCCGCTCCAAGTCCCATATTACACTGAATTTCCCCACAGTTGCTACGATGTGCCTCTCTTGCTTCCCGCTCTCCGTTACCTGCAAATAACATTCACAACAAAGACTATGAGATTTGGCTGTATAACAATCAATCATTGTAAACAATAATGTGTGAAGTGAAACTTACCCATGAGAAGTGACCGCCATGAAACTTATTATCATTTCCTGCCAAGTGTGAATCTAGTGGCGTTAGCTTCAGCAGCCTCGGCGCTGGTATATTGTTTCCCATCCTTCCGCTAAAACCTGTTTTTGTCCGACCATCTTTGTCTGTGAAAAGGGTGCATATAAGAACCAAGTATGTATCTGTTGTGCCCAATATCCATTTCCCGTCATAAGAAACGTCCACATGTGTTATCGGTGAACCAAGCCCTGGAAAAGCCGTCTTTGCCTGTCTCATTGAGGTCTTTGAGTACAACCTTATCTTTCCATCAAGCGATCCCACAACGATTGACCCATCTCCTGTAGTTGCAAAGCACTGGAAATTTGTTCCATACTCATATGCTTTCTTTGATAGTATATCTGCAACCTGATTTTTTTCCATGTTTATATAATCCAAAAAACAATATGGCAACTTCATCATCCAATCATGTATATCCAGTGGCGGATCCATGAATTTTTTTTACCGGGTGCAAGTTAAATTTGAAAAATAGAAATACAAAAAAAAAAATATTTCATATAAAATATATGGGTTCATATTGCAAAAAAAAAAATAGCTTATGAGTTCATATTGCAAAAAAACTTAGCTTATGGGTTCAGTACCAATTTTTTGGGGTGTCAATGATAATAAATCCTAATAAAATATAAAGAAATTTCAAAAAAATACGGTGTCAATTGACACCCTATCTTTGTGAGTGGGTTCGCCCCTGTGTATATCATACAACAAATTTTCAATTACCAAATTTTCTTCCTTCATGTCAATGACCATGGATAGTTCCAGATTATCTCCTTCGAACCACACTTGTCTCCAGCCTTTCACCCACACAAGTTGTAAAACCTGCAAAAAACTAGCTACTTCAGCTTGCAATGATGATGTAATACCTGTTAATTATGCATAACCCTCCAATCATCTCAAACAAAAAAGCTAATGGATCCTCCGTTTGGCCACCACCACCATCACCACCAACAACAACGCGACGACGGCGAAGATGATCAAATTTACTAGCCATTCAATCTCTCGGACTGCAAACTCCATAGCTCTGTACTCAGATTCTGCTGAAGAATGAGAAACAGTAGCTTGCTTCTTTGGTTTCCAAGAGATCAATGAAGAACCTAGAAACATACAGAATCCAGATGTTGATCTTCTTGTGTCAATATACGATGCCCAATCTGCATCAGTAAAGCCTTTTAGTAACAAATCTGACTCCACTGAATATAACAAACCAAGTCCAATTGTTCCTTTGAGATAGTGAAGAACTTTGTAAGCAGCTTTGAGGTGTGATGTCTTTGGTGAAGCAGCAAACTGGCAAAGTTTATTAACTGCATAGGTAATGTCAGGACGAGTTATAGTCAAGTACATCATTTTCCCCACCAATCTTCTGTAGACTTGAACATCCTCAAGAACATGTTCTGTTGAATCTTGAGTAAGTTTAATGATGGGCTCCATCGGAATAGATGAAGGTTTGCAAGCAAGCATACCAGTTTCTTCTAGTAGCTATAAGACATATTTTCGTTGGCATACTGAAATGCCTTTGCTGGATCTAGCAATCTCAAGACCAAGAAAATATTTCAATGGTCCTAGATCCCGAAGTCGAAAGGCTTGTTGCAGATCTGACTTCAGCTGTGAGACCTCTTCATCACTGTTACTGGCAATGATTATGTCATCAACGTAAACTAATACTGCCACATACTTTCCTTTAACAAGTTGAATAAACAAAGTGTGGTCTGCCTGTGACTTTCGAAATCCAAGACCAGTAAAAGTAGAGCTGAATTTCAAAAACCATTGTCGTGAGGCTTGTTTTAGACCATACAGAGATTTTCTGAGTTTGCATACAACATTAGGAGGCAGAGATTCCCCCTCTTTTGGTGTATATCATGGAGGTAAGGTCATGTAAATTTCCTCAGTCAGATCTCCATTCAAAAAGGCGTTTGAAACATCTAACTGTGTTAAGCTCCAATTCTTTGCTGCAGAAACTGCAAGCAATGTCTTCACTATTGTCATTTTAGCAACTGGAGAGAAGGTATCAACAAAATCCACACCTTCCTGTTGAGTGTATCCTTTGCAACTAGACGAGCTTTATATCTTTCCAAGTTTCCATCAGCATTCAACTTGACTTTATAGACCCATTTGCATCCAATGGCATGTTTGTCTGGAGGTAATGAACAAATATCCCAAGTGTGAGTACTTTCCAGAGCTATGAGTTCCTCATTCATAGCTTTCAACCATTCATCAGATTTCTTTGCTTGAGTGAATGAATTAGGCTCAAAATGCAGTGAGATAGCACAAATATAATCCTTATATCCATCAGAGAGCTGATCAAAAGACATGTATGCAGCAAGAGGATATGGAATATATGTCTCAGCCATGTTAAAATAATAGTCATGAAGATAAGCTGGTGGTTTTGAAGATCGTTTAATCCCTATTGATTGTGTACCTTGAACAGAATCTATAGGAACAGACAAGTCATTCACAACTGCAGGAGATCCAGTGTCTACCAAAAATTCACTAACTCCTATAGACTCGTTCAAAGGATTAAGAAAACCAGAAGCTGGTAAGATATTCTAACATGTTGCAAAAGGGAAGATTTCTTCATGAAACACCACATTTCTTGATATATGTATCTTGTTGGTCTCAACATCCAGTAATTTGTATCCCTTAACCTGCAGGGTATCCAAGGAAGACACAAGGCCGTGATCTTGGTTGAAACTTGTGTCTGTTCTTTGAGGAGGTGGAACAGTAAGCTAGGAAACCAAATACATGTAGCCCATGATATTCTGGTCTTTTAGAAGTTAATACTTCAAATGGACTTTTATTCTATAGCAATGGAGTTGGTAGTCTGTTGATGAGGAAGACAGCTGTGAGGACAGAATCTCCCCAATACTCCAAGGGAGCTTGTGACTGAAACATAAGAAATCTTGCCATGTTGAGGATATGCTGATGTTTCCTCTCCACCACAGAATTATGCTTTAGAGTTTCAGGACATGAGTGATACGTAACAAAGCCTTTACTCTTGAACAATTCACCAAACTTCAACTCTGGAGCATTGTCAGATCTGACAGCTTTCACTACAACCTTATACTGAGTCTCAATCATCTTCAAATACTCATGAAACACCTTCAAGACTTCATCTTTTGTTCTCAACAGATATAGCCAAGTGACCCTTGTGTATCATCAACTATTGTCAAAAAATACTTGTATCCTTCAATTGTAGACACGGAGAATGGATCCCATATGTCTATATGAATAAGATCAAAAGCATTAGCAGACATATTGTTCTTAGAAATAAACGATATGTGCTTTTGTTTTGCAAGAGGACAAACAACACAATGAAATGATCCTTTATTTCTATGTTTAATTCCAAGTACATCTGTGAGAGATTCAGTTTTTTGGATAGACGGATGACCTAATATATTGTGCCACAAAATAGAGTCAACAACAATGTTTGAAACAAAGCTAGATTGTGCCACAAAATATGAGTGTTTTAAATCAAAAAAATTTAAGTAATATTTTTGAAAATCTTATTCATTTTTTAATTAGATTATATTATAGTAGAAAGAGTATTATGTTGCATCTGAATTTTAAACGGTTTAGCTTTAATCATGTTAATTAATGATCCCAATTTTTTTGTTGCTAGAGAATCAAAGTACAGTAGATTTACCAAAGAATAACGAAATGCTACATGGTTCTAAAATATAATTTTTTATTTAAAAGTAATTTGCGGGATTAGATACTCTTACCTAGTTATAGTGCCAGAAAGTGAATCCAGTCTATACTTGAAATTAAAAACTCACTCAAAGCGCGTAGCGGGCGCGGGTCACAACAAAATACAATGGTTCCATTTGTTTTATAAATTGACCAGTTTTGCCCTATTTAACAACACACGACCATTTAATCAAAAAAAATATCAATAATGTAAAGGATCAAATCTGTGTGAGCGGGGGCAAAGTCAAGCTTACGTAGACATCATGCATAACGTATTAGAAGTGTTAGTTTGATGGAGCTTAGTTTGGCTAATCATGCACACAAACTGAAACTGTTTGGACCAAGATTATCATCATAAAAAAAAAAAATTGTCATCATTCATCAAGGTTTTTTTAGTTATGATCAAAACGATAGAACGTTATTGGTTTGGTTAGACCAACCCAAACCGACAGGTCATATATAGGAATTAAAGCTTATTATTCAACAACATACGATAAAACATCTCCCATACATTTTCGCCATGTTCTGCCCTTCAAGCCGTGCTTGAGTTAGGCCTCGCCGATCCTTCAATATTGTCTGATCTTGCATCAGGCAATTCAACGGCCACGATCGGGACTTCATTAAGATTGGTTTCATTTGTTGGTTGGTTCTTTGTAGATGTGAGATTTGGCAAATCCGTTTTCCTCGAATCGTGATACATCCTGTATAAAATCATCTGAGCTATGCCGAATAGAAAACCGAGAATGTTTGGCATCTGACGAAGACAAAACGAGTAAAACGTTAGAGAAGAGTACTTCTCGTACGGTTTGTCCAACATGTTGTGGAGCATCCGTAAGATCGCCTTTGTGATCTCAGCGACAACTTAAACCTGAAAACAATTAAAAAAAGAATTAAATCCGTTTAATTAGATTCAAAATCTTACAAAATTGAAATAACAATCAAAATTTCACTTACCAAGTCCCGTCTTCAAACTTCGGGTCGAGACGGATGCAATGGCTCCGGTTGGGCTGTTGGACTAGGTCCTTAATGCGAATCCGACTCCGAGCTGCGGATTGTTGGGACTCCGGGACTTGAGTTCCCGAGCTCGATCCGCCAGGAGGCGTAGGCCGAGAACCCCGAGAACGGCGGCCTTGGGAGCCGCCGCCCAACTGTAGTGCGTCCTCGTTATTCCTGCGGGAAAAACAATAAAATCGTTAGTACTTACAAAAATTTTAAAAAATATCAGCAAATTGAAGATAAATTCTCGAAAATTTCTAAATTCTCGAAAATTTCAAAATTTCCGAAAATTTCAAAATTCCCGAAAATTTAAAAATTCCCAAAAATTTCAAAATTTTCGAATATTTCAAAATTCCCGAAAATTTCCAAAAATTTAAAAACTTCTTAAATAAAAAATTTTAATAATTTTTTGTGAATTTTTGAAAATTTAAAAAAATTCTTAAATTTTTCAAAAATTCACAAAAAATTCAAAAAATTCCTACAATTTTCAAAAATTCCCCAAAAATTCAAAAAATTCATAAAATTTCACAAAATTTCCCAAAAAAATTTAAAAACGTTTTTTATATAATTATACAAAAAATTATAAAAACGTTTTTTTATATAATTCTAATAATATTTATACAAAAACGTTTTTACAAACTTATAAATTACTAAATCTAAAATTATAAATTACAAAAACGTTTTTAATTAGTAATAAATTCTGAAAAAATCAATTATAATTTTCTCAAACCCAAAAATATACAAAAACGTTTTTTAACATTCTAAAAATATATAAAAACGTTTTTAAACGTTTTATATAATCCTAAAATTATATATACTAATTTTCGAAATTATACAAAAATTCTAACAACCCTAACAAAATCTAAATATCATTCCCTAATCTCATAAACCCTAATATTTCATTCCGAAAATCTAACAAATTCTATTAACTAATCTAACAATTCTAACTATTAACTAACAATGAAAATTAGTGATTTAAAGAAAATTAGAGATACTTACATGTTGGGATCCATATGATTGAAGGATTGAGGCTTGAGAAGAGGATTGAGAGGAGAGATTGAGGATTTTGTAACTTTTTTTCGGAAGAACAGGAGAGAGAGAAGAGAGAAATCATAAGAAGAGAGAGAGAGAAAAGAGAGAAATGAGAGAAAGAAAAGACGGTTCGTCGATTTATATCGATTTCCGAAGGATGATCCGTCGGAAATCTATCGGTTTTTTAATTTTTTTCATTATGGCGGTTCAGTTTCCCGCGGTCTCGAAAAAACCAATTTCCGATGGATATTGAAATATACGGTATATTCCTTGCATGCGTTGCTATTGGCCAGTCAACAGACACGCGTCATTAGTCCCATATCCGTCGGAAATCCGTCGGAAATTTCCGACGGATTTCCGACGGATTTATGGTATATTTGGGGTTTAGGGTTTAGTTATATGATTTATGGATCCCTAATCTACATGTTTGATTCAAAAAATAGTAAATTCATCAATGGTAAGGACTTTGAATGAGTTTATAACTTATATAACATCAAAACCTATACATTTCACATAAATCAACTATACCTTATACTATAACTTATACAAACACTTCTATCAAATTTTATATTTTCTATATAACACATTTTTTTGAAATATGACATGTTCAACCTATTCTATATACATCATACAAGTGTTTGTAAACAAATTCCACAAAAAAACCTATACCCTATACCCTATACCCTATACCCTAAAAAACATTTTTGAAAATATCCGTCGGAAATCCGTCAGAAATTTCCGACGGATTTCCGACGGTTCTCGAGATTGAAGGTGTAAAACACGATGTAAACGTGTTTTAAACCTTATGGTCAATAATCCGTCGGAAATCCGCCGGAAATTTCCGACAGATTTCCGAAGGATTATGTTACCCCGGCTAAAACTTAATCCCTCAGCTAAAACTGAAACCCCGGGAACTGACTCCCTCGGCTAAAACTGTATCCGTCGGAAATTTCCGACGGATTTCCGACGGATGTATACTTAGCAATTTTTTTTTTTGATTTTCGGATTTGTTACACTTAGTAAATCAAATGTCTAAGTTTCTAGTTCCACATAACTAATATATTACACATTACACTTCAAATACAAGTACTTATTTTACAATGCAAAGTTTAAAATTAAAACTACTCCGAATCTGATGATGAGTAATCTGATTCCCGAGAATCGGAAGTTTCACCAAATTCGTCAAATTCTTCATCTGAATCCTCAAATACCCGATCATCGGTATGTACAGTGAAATCAACAACAAGGTCGACCTCAAGGGAATGGTCTGAAACGACCGTACCTTTTTTTTTTTTAAATGAAACTTCCAGAATTAATTAAACAACACAAAGGTTAATTAAACAGCACAAGAACAAGTTCTACAGCTTACACAAGCTAACAGTTCTAGAACAGCAAAAGCAACAACAATAACAACAAAAACCCCGAGTCCTAGTCATCCCTTCTTCACTGCCTCAATTCCACGATCACGCCTTATCTTTACCTGCATCGACAAAAGTGATGCATCAACATTTGGCTAACCAAACGCTGAGTGAGATTGATCCTCCCAACAACAGGCTACCAACAAGCGCAACAATCATCAATTATCAACACGAAGAAAAAAAATTAGAAAAGCTAAACACACGGCCTGAAAAGTAAACACACAACACGCTTTCAAGGCACAATCCACGACTGGTATCGATCGATACACCCCTGGTATCGATCGATACTAAGACAACACACGACACCCGACAAGGGACTAGTATCGACCGATACCGAAACAACACGACTGGTATCGATCGATACTGCAACAACACAAGCCTACCGACAAGGGACTGATATCGATCGATACACCCATGGTATCGGTCGATACTCCCCTGCGACTCACAACATTCACGAAATCTAAACCCAAAAATCACCGATACAAATCCCCAAACCTATCAATCAAGCTTAACAACGCACCACACAAGCTTAATTGCTAACCTTTGGTCACAACTCACCTTAGATAGGATGGATCGAGCTCTAAAACGACTTCCCTCTCTTCCCCGTTAACTCACGCCAAAACCACGCTCTTCCAACCTCTTCTTCAAGCTTCTCTCCAAGCTCAAACTCTCTTGATCTCGCAAGATCCAAGCTTCACCAAGTTCTTCTTTCCCTTTATCACTCTCTCTCTCTCTCTCTCACGACCAATTCTGATTTTTGCCAATAGAATGGTTTTTATTCCTGTAAGAAGAGAAGAGGAAGAAGACAATAAGGAAAATTCCGACGGGTGTCGATCGATACATGCCAGTATCGATCGATATAGACCAGTATCGATCGATACAAGCCAGTATCGATCGATACCACCCCCGGAATAAACCCGAATTAATTATTTTTCCCCAATAATCAATTCTTCCGGAACGCGGGCATTACATGGTCGATCGTACCTAAACCAACAGAGTTTTGCTGGAGGGGTTCATGATCAGACATCCCATAAACCCTACATCTCGAGTTTATCGATGTGACTGTAATCCACGGGTCTTGCTTGCTTGTCACTCGAGGATAGGGAATATAGCAAACTTACACCATGTAATAAAGTCATATAACAATTTAGACACAGTAATATAAAAATATATACTAACAAATAAATTGAAATAAAAGCATAAAACTAACCTGGTCTGCTTGTGAAGCAAGTACGAATGACTCGTATTTCTGGAGTCGCCTTCTGGTATGTAATGATGTAACACCAAATTTGTCGTGTCGCACACCGCTTCCTACTAAAGGGTCATTCCAGTCGCATGAAAATGCAACGCATCTCAAACCGAGCATTCCCGGGTACTGAACATCGAAAATCTCACGTACGACACCATAGTATACAAGATCACCGGACTGAGTAGATACACCGTAATCTGAAGTTGTCGCACTCCTATCATCCCGAAGAATCTTAAAAGCGTACCCCCGTGTGCTATACATAATATGTGACTGCACATTTGCTAGTGGAAAGCGCGAAATTTCTTCTAACCACGTGGGAAAGCTTTGTCCGTTAGCCTTCTCTGTCGTCACCTGCACGAATAAATTAAAAAATAAGTAAAAGAAATCATTCATTATATATGAAAGTTTAAACAAGGCAATTAAAATACTTACATAATCTCTTAACCAACGTCCGAACTCTTCCTGTTTGAGCTCGATTAGCTCGTCCTCTGTTTTGTTCGGAAATGAAAAACGTTGATAAGCCATATACAAGCTGTGACATTGAAGCGATCATCACGTTAATATATATATATATATATATAAGCAAGGACCTAATAAGTAATTAATAATTTGGTTCAATTTAATACCTCTCATATTCTTCAATTCCGTCGCAGTTTGTGAGAATATACATATGCAAATGATCCCGCTCCTGCGATGAAAGTCTCCGCTTCTTGCCTTTTCCACTAAGTCGTCCAATCTCTAAGAATATATGAGGAACATCGACCGGATAGAAAGGTAGTACGCCTCCGTCATCATGTCGAGCTGCTATATGACTCTTCGTTTTGACTTGTGATGGAAAGTAGAACTCGGCAACATGTGAAGTTTCTTCATTGATACTCTGTGCGACAATAGAACCCTCGACTCTGCTCAAACATATACCGTTCGAAAGGATACATCCAACGGTACTGAACCGGGCCTCCAAGCTCTGCTTCTCGAGGGAGATGAATTGTTATATGCTCCATAACATCAAAGAAGGAAGGCGGAAATATCTTCTCTAAATTGCAAAGGATTACTGGTATATTATCCGCAAGATTGCGGATACCGTCTGATGTAAGAGAGCGAGAACATATATCTCGGAAAAAGGCACCAATCCCTGCAAAATATGGATAACAAATGAATAATTAATTAAATATTAAAGTACATATTGTGTAAAGTATTAACAAAATAATTTAATTATTGTACCTGCAATTGCTTCGTGGACATTACGTGGTAGAAGACATGCAAATGCAAATGGAAGGAGGCGCTGCATCACCACATGGCAATCATGACTCTTCATCCCAGTAAACTTCCCTTCTCCATGATCAACGCAATTCTGAAGGTTAGATGCGTATCTGTCCGGGAATCTAACACTTTCGGCAATCCAGTAAAAAAACGCGGCCTTTGAAAGTTCATCCAAACGAAAAGCTGGGACCGGAGGCTTCCCGTTCCCTGTCACATGTAGTGCTCTACGAGAACAAATGTCTGTCAAGTCCAATCTAGACTTCAGATTGTCCTTCGTCTTCCCTTGGACATTTGAGAACGGTGTTCATAATGTTGTCGAAAAAAATCTTCTCAATGTGCATGACATCCAGATTATGCCTCAAAAGATGGTCCTTCCAATAAGGCAAATCCCATAAAATACTCCTCTTGTGCCAATTATGTACGTTGCCACAACCATCAACAGGATGATGCCCATTACTACCACAATCAACGGTCCTATCTGCACCAAAATCTCTGAACTGATCCAACAGATACTGTCCATCTAACTCAGGAGGTGGACCATCAATTACTTTCCGGTTCTTCCTAAACAATGTGGTGCTCCGACGATAAGGATGATCGCTAGGTAGGAATCGCCTATGACAATCAAACCAAGACGTTTTGCGTCCGTGCTTCAATTGGAACGCATCTGTGTTATCTTGACAATACGGACACGATAACCTTCCGTGCGTTGTCCACCCTGATAACATGCCATATGCTTGAAAATCGCTAATGGTCCACATAAGTACCGACCGCATGACGAAATTCTGCTGACAAGAAACATCAAACGCCTCAACACCTTTGTCCCATAACATTCGCAACTCATAAATCAATGGCTGCAAAAACACATCAAGTGATCTCTTCGGATGCTCTGGTCCAAGAACGAGAATGCTAAGGAACAAGAACTCCCGTCTCATGCACAAAGATGGCGGCAAATTGTAAGGTGTTACAATTACTGGCCACAATGAATATTGTTTACCGTGCTTCCCAAAAGGGTTGAAACCATCAGTACATAATCCAAGGTATACGTTCCTCGCCTCATACGCAAAACTAGGATACATTCTTTGAAAATGTTTCCATGCTCTTGCGTCTGAGGGATGAGCAATTTCTCCATCCGTTGTATGCTCTGTATGCCATCTCATTGCTCCCACTGTGCGCTCTGGATGATATAACCTCTTCAATCTCTCTGTTAACGGCAAATACCACATCCGTTTATATGGCACTGACACTCTTCCACCTGTTTCCTTATACCGAGGTTTGCGACAAAAACGACATGTCGAACGGCATGCGTCCTCTCTCCAGTATATCATACAGTTGTCGATGCATACATCTATCATCTGATACGGCAATCCTAGCCCAGCAACAAGTTTCTGTATCTCATAGTATGATGCCGGTGCAAGATTATCTTCTAGCAAAATGTCTTTCACAAAATCAGCGATTGCATCTACGCACTTCTCACTCAAATTGAAATCCGTCTTTATACCCATCATCCTAGTTGCAGCTGATAAAGGGGAATGTCCACCTCTACACCCATCATATAAAGGATTTTTAGCATAGTCTAACATATCAAAGAATTTTCGAGCTTCTGCGTTAGGTTCTTCCCCTCTATCTCCATACTCAGCAACCGATGGCATACTTTCACGGAATACATCGTTCACCATCTGAACATGACCTACAGTACTTTCTACTTCCATTGCAGGTTCTTCTAAGCTAGCGCTATCCCCAATATACTGTTCACTAGTACTAGCATAATTATCAACCATTGTATCATTTTCTCCATGATAATACCAAATCTTGTAACCCGGCACAAACCCATGACAATAAAGGTGTGACCATACTTCATCTATCACGATTAATCTACGATTCCGACAATTCGTACAAGGGCAGTAGATTTTACCGGTTTTTTTCGTTTTCTTCTGCTTAGCCGCAAATGCCATGAATTCCTGCAGACCTTCTCTAAATTCTTCCGTAACTAGGCCTGTGTCCGGAATTTGATGAGGCTTGTCCATCCATGATCGAAAATAATTATAAGGATCTGAAGAAGACATTTTTGTAAGGAATTGTAGATGAGAGGTTTTTTGTGATTGTAAATGAGAGAGTGGATACGTTTTTATAACCAAAATTGTGCGCGTTTTGCGACGGATTTTCGACGGATGGAACCTAGATATTATCGATGTCGGCAACGATGCCGGAAAGATGTCGGCAGGGTCACCATCCGTCGGAAATCCGTCGGAAATTGTCCGATGGATGGGTGTCGTCGGAAATCTGTCGGCAACATGTCGGCAACATCAATATTTGTCGGACATCCGTCGGAAATCCGTCGGATATTTCCGACGGCGAAGGATTTCCGACGGATGGTACGTTCGTCCAAATCCCGTCGGAAATCCGTCGGAAATTTCCGACGGATTTATGCCCGTCGGAAATGGCATTGTTTTCTTGTAGTGCTAGTACAAGTTAATTTTTTATTTGTTACAAGTTAATTTCTACTTTTTTTTTGTTCCAAGTTAATTTATACTTAACCTACAGAATGGATAAAAATATAACCTATAGAGAAATCGTTACACAATATATACGTAAAATTTTAAATTAAATAAAGAATTATAATTGTAATAATCTTTAAAGTTTATGATATAAAAAAAAATGTTCAAAAACTAGATATGATATACTTTGTAGTATTGTTTTTGCATTTTTAATGTTTTATATATTGATCCCGTTAGAAAAAAATTTATAGCTCTGCCACTAATAGGAATGATCAAATTATTTGGTGACATTAGCATAAGAATTGTTCAGTTTGTCAAAACTTTAGTATTTAGCTCTACTATGTAATTGTTTTTAAAAGCCAACATTCGTTCATCACAACCTCCCAATAAATTGAAAAAAAAATGGAGAGCAAAACAAACAAATTCTTAACCCCGATTCTTGTTATATTGATCAGCCTATACTACCATCCTATCCCCGCCTCACCGCAACATGACCGGGCCCATTTTGTGCTGGTTCATGGAGCCGGTCACGGGGCTTGGTGTTGGTATAAACTGATACTAATATTGAAATCTCAAGGTCACAATGTAACTGCGGTAGACTTAGCGGCATCCGGGATCAATCTACGTCAGGCTGAGACTCTACAAGCGGTCGCGGAGTATATTGGGCCGTTGATGGGCCTAATGGAGAGTCTAAGCAAGGATGAGAAGGTGATTCTCGTGGCACATAGTTTGGGTGGGCTTGCTATTTCCAAGGCCATGGAAAAATTCCATGACAAGGTTCATATGGCTATTTTCGTCACTGACCTTCAATTTCACTTTGCTCTCTCAAGGGGTATGTTACTATTGATCGTTTAGTGTAAAAATAGTAAATCCTCGTTTAACACTTGTTATTATTATTTTTCTCCAACAATTTCTAAACTTTTGCAAGTTGGTGAGGTGGCAAGCTTCACAACTGGACTTGAAGTTTATATTTGGAAATGAGCCTAATAAACCTCCTACACTTTCCATTGGAGGCTCACATTTTATTTCATTAACTATGTATGACCTTAGTCCTAAAGAAGTAATCGAACAAAAAAAAATTATCACATAACAATTTTTTTTCTACACTTATTTTGATTACTACTTTTTTTTTATAAAGTCCATCGGCTATCGGGACAGAATCCGGTAGGAATACACTAAAGTGCTACAATGTGGACTATACCACCTTAATGGGTTACAAGCTCCGAAGGGCTACCACACTGCCTATTCCGAATTTGAATATCCACCCGACTAATGCTAAGGGGTGATCATATAGCCCACTACTAACCACCAAGTAAATTGTTTGGGCATTTGACCAATCTCAAACTTTCCACAAATTCGTGATTTTTGTTTCAAGGGTGCACGAACCCGGGGTGAACCGCTCTTAACGGATTCCACCGACTCCCTCAAACCCTTCGACCAAGAGTGTTGGAGGTGGGCTTAGCACCCCCACTTAGCTAGGCCCATCCCAGCACACAAGGCCCACCCGGTCAAAACTCAGCCAAAAGTCAACACATTTGATCAAGGAGGGCCCACCGAGCTCGCACCGACAGCCCGCCGATCCTGCGCAGAGATCAGGGGATAGACGGCACGTGGAGGGTAGGTCGTGAACAGTACCCTACTTGCGTAGGAGTAAGGCGCCGAACTCGTCATGACCTACCTGCCGCAGAAGCGGGAGCGCGTGTCTTGAGGTGCCTTACCCGCGAAGGACGCTGGGAGCGACACGTCACCCCGGAATCGCGGAGATCGACCTGCTTGGCCTTTGTTATAAATATCCCTTGGAATGCGTTTATTAGGAGAGGACTCTCCCTCTCGAGATTAATATCTTCCATCTCTATAAATAAAAAGAATATGGTTCCCGACATGTTCATCAAAAAAAATACGTAACTCGACCTGCTCTAAACTCAGTTGAACTTGTTCTAATTACGGGAATCTCGCCATCTAAACACCCTAATATATATTTTAATCAAATTATTGACCCTTGTGATCAACAATTGGCGCTTCAGAGAGGGGCTGGACTTGAGGAGCTCTTTCGTGAATCACGCCTTGAGCCGAGGTAGTCTGTTCCGATGGCGATAATACTTTGAGGTTGGTGAACCCGTCATTGTTGCTGCGGTTGAACTCGTCCTTTGCGTTTAGAAAATCTCTAAACCTCCTCCCTGGAGCGCCAATTGTTGATCAGAAGGGTCAATAATTTGATTAAAATATAGATTAGGGTGTTTAGATGGCGAGATTACCGTAATTAGAACAAGTTCAACTGAGTTTAAAGCAGGTCGGGTTACATATTCTTTTTGATGAACAGGTCGGAAACCATATTCTTTTTATTTATAGAGATAGAAGATAATAATCTCGAGAGGGAGAGTCCCCCTCCAATAAACGCATTCCAAGGGATATTTATAGCAGAGACCGAGCAGGTCGATCTCCGCGATTCCGGGGTGACGTGTCGCTCCCAGCGTCCTTCGCGGGTAAGGCACCTCGAGACTCGCGCTCCCGCTTCTGCGGCGGGTAGGTCATGACGAGTTCGGCGCCTTACTCCTACGCAAGTAGGGTACTGTTCGCGACCTACCCTCCACATGCCGTTTATCCCCTGATCTCTGCGCAGGATCGGCGGGCTGTCGGTGCGAGCTCGGTGGGCCCTCCTTGATCAAATGTGTTGACTTTTGGCTGGGTTTTGACCGGGTGGGCCTTGTGTGCTGGGATGGGTCTAGCTAAGTGGGGGTGCTAAGCCCACCTCCAACAATTTTCCCCCCAGCTCGGTGTCATGAGGCGTGGTGAATGCATCGAAATTGAGTTTTCGTTAGCTCAGCGCATCTCAGGTCGGTCTCCGAGATTTTAGGATTGATTGCTGTAGGCGGGGATAATCGATTACATGAGTCGGCTTTCCCGCCAAGTTCGGAGATTGTCTGCGCGTGCCGGTTACGCGTGGGAGTATGAATGACGTTTTGCGTTCTTCGAAACGGTTTCCACTTTCTGAGCGTGGATACCGAAGCGACACCATCATTAGGGTTTTGGAAGTTGCGCCCTTTCGCCACGTGTCACGCCGTCGTTTCCCTTCCTCCTCCTTTTTTAAACCCTCTTCCTCCTTCCAGATTTACTTTTCTGCGCGCAAACTCAAGGTAACCTTCTTCTTCTCTGAAAAATATGTTGTTCGGGATTTCGTCACTACTGTTCTTCGTGGTTCTGGGTTGGGTTGAGTCCAGAAGTTTTCTCCTTTGCTCTGTGTGATGGCGTCGATGTTTCAAGTGATTGGGGCCGAATCTAGTGAACATTCGAGTTCTCACAGCGATCGTGAGGACTCTCTGCCGAGAAGTCCTTCACCGAATGACGACTCGGAGCGTACCTCATCGCCGTGTCGTGGCGGAAGACGGGTCGCAGTCTGTTTCGTCGAGTTCTGGGGTTCAACAAGGGAAGTCGGTGACAGGCGGATCCTCCTCCGGTGGTCGCGG
Source organism: Eutrema heterophyllum (assembly GCA_002933915.1). Lineage (NCBI taxonomy): Eukaryota > Viridiplantae > Streptophyta > Magnoliopsida > Brassicales > Brassicaceae > Eutrema > Eutrema heterophyllum. Next base: position 335,537 of record PKMM01011711.1, on the reverse strand, counting down.
CGCCGACCTGGGTGGACGAGGGGGCGGACGAACTGGGAGGGTTCGAAAACCTAGGAAATCGAAGCCTCCTCTGGTTTTCTACGATCTGGGTGGTTCACCGACCTGGAGCACTCCGGAATCTGTTACAGACTTGGCGTCTAAGTGTGGCTTCCCTAAAAGCGTCGAGCTCCGACTTCCCAGGCCGGAGGAACGTCAATGGGATCCTCCAAAAGGTTTCGTCTGCTTGTGCGAGGGTTTCTTCTCGAAGTGCGGACTGCGTCTTCCCCTTCCCTAGCTATTTTTGACATATTGCAAGAGGCGGGGGTTGGCCTTTCCCAGGTTTTCCGGCTACGATCCAGGGCATGGTCGTGTTGCTAACTCTTGGGCGGGAATGCGACGTGGAGGTGACTCCCCGTATGTTCGAGGATCTCACTTATCAGAAGGCGAATCCTGCGTACCCGGGAACTTTCTATGCCTCCTTCAAGCCCAAGGTGGATCTTATCGAGGACAAGCTGAGCAAGGTCGATCACTGGTCTCGCAGCTACTTCTTCGCCCGTGCTACCGAGGTGGTCGGTCTCGATCCGATGGACATATACACCCGGGCTTGGAATTTTTCCCCTGGTAGGGGCCTGTAGACCGTGTTAAAATAACTTCTCCGTATTTTAACTGACTGTGGTTTTTGTTTTTAGGTCCACATACTTCCGGTGTCAAGTTGTCCGACTACGACGGTCTTCTGTCTGTGCTTAGGTCGCAGAATCCAAGAGATTGGAAGTCTTTCACCTCGGAGAGAGTAGCTGCAGCAATGGCCGGTAGGTTTTCGGCCCTTTTTGTTTTTTTTTGTTTTTTCTTTTTTAACGGTTTTTTGGCGAATAGGTCTATCGAGGTTTGCTATCCCGTCCTACTCGGACTCTTTCATCGTGCACCCCTCTCCGTCTGTGGAGGAGGTAGCCCGGCGAGAGCCGCAGCAGGTTGGTTCGTCTGCAGCCGTTCCTAAGAAAAGGGCGGCTACGGATAAGGGCAAGAAAATTGCCAAGAAGAGGAAGGTCGACGGGGTGGAATCCTCGCAGTTAGGACGGGTGGAGGGTCAAGCCGACGCGTCTGATGTCCAAAGGGGCGTCGGGGTTGAGTCCTCGCCTCTGGTCCGTGCTGACGTGACGCAGGGTTCTCGAGCCGAGCTGACCAAAGACCCTTCCGATCAGACCGGCGTAGCGGGGGGGGGGGGTCCGGAGTCCGCGGTGCNGGGGGGTCCGGAGTCCGCGGTGCATGTTGGTCGGGAGGATGTATTGTCCGAAGATCAGGGAGGCGACGTGGTCGTCGAGCGGGTGACCGATGAGCCCGAGATCACTGTGGTCGTGGACCGGGCCGAGGAGTCTGAGGCCAAGGAGGAGGACGAGGTCCTTGGTGAAGATGGAGGTGGAGTGTCGGGTGGTGACGAGGAGGAACCCAAGGATCATAGCTTTGACTTTAGCTATGAGCGCGGCGACACACCCCTTGTTTCGGACAGGGCTGCATGTGCCGAGCTGGTTCAGGCAGTCGCGCTAGGGAGGAGGCCTCGCTTTTGCCCTATTTTGGAGATGACAGAGGCTGACATGTTTCAGAGCACATCGCGTTCCTTGGTTCGGGTGAGTTTTGTGTGATGTTTGAGTTCGGGTTTCAATTATTCGTTTTTCTTGCTTTTTAAACGGAGGCTCGTCCATTTCTGCAGGCGATGGTCAACTCACTACAAGAAAAATGAGCATTCGTAGCACACGAATAACGCTATCATAGGGGTATAATAGCGTTTTCATAAACGCTATGACTGGAAGAGCTATAATAGGTTGACTTCGTACGATAACGTTTTCTATTTGTGCTATTATATGTTCTCCTATAATAGCGTTACTCGAATGCCTTAATATATATTATGAATGCCTTAATATATATTATGATAGCACAGTTATGAATGGCTTAATGCTGTAATATATCATTTTGTAGCATCTGTTTTTTGTTGTATTAGTTTTACTTATAGCTCTTAGGTTGTTAGGTTATGCTACTATCTATTGTTTATATGCAATAGTATGCCAATATATTTGAACCATGTAGCATATAATCAATTTGATTTATATAAAAAAATTATATTTGAAATTTGGTTTAGTAGATTATTTCATTAATAACCCAAAACACGGCTTACACAAACATCAAAAGGACAAACATTACCAAAACAACAAAAGGTAAAGGACTAGTGACACTGTGACAGCTTAGCTTCCGTCCATCTGAGAGAACCATTGCATGACTGCGAAACCTTGCTCCACGACCAAACTTCGACCTTGATAAAGATACTACACACTTGGACTTCTAATTCAAAAATAAAAGAGAGAATGAAGTAACGAGAGAGGGAATCATAAAAACGTTAGCACGCTACCTGCCAAAATCAAAGATAGTGAAGTTAGAAACGAGAAAGAAACAAGGCACCAATGAAATTCGTTTCAATTTCGCCGAATTGACAAAAATGTTAACATAGCAAATAACAATCGTACTCAAATTCTCAAATTCCAGAAACTCAGCTTGATTGGAATAGGATTTGCCAAAGAACTAAAGAGTAGAATTGATGATCACAGGAATGTATTGCTGATACCTCGTTTAGTTTTCCGAAACTAAATCAGGCTGATTCAGGTAACCTTGATCTGTAGTCAAAAGATAAAGCTCCCCTTCATACTGCAAAAATGACAGCAACAAGAACTATGTGATTGGGCTTTAACCTGTTACAGTCTAAAAAAGGATGATGAAGAACCCTGAAAAATAGCTCTTTGTAACTGAGCAATATAAACACTTACAAGTTTTGAGAGAACTCCATAACTTTGACGAAAGCAATTGAGTTAATAATTTATTTTGTACCTCTTTGTTAGCAACAGAGCCAAGGATCACAGTGATAGCGCTAATGACTTCTTCTTCATCTTCCAACGCCAAATTTGCTAATGACTTCTTCTTCATCTTCCAACGCCAAATTCCACTGCTCTAAACACTTAGAAAGGTAAAAGCATAATGATTCAGGAGACAAAATATATGTATCAGTGTAACTTGAAGCTTGTTTTAGTTTAAAAGCTAATGATTTAATCGACTGTTTTAGTTTATGATACAACAGAAACAAAGAAAACAAAGTCCATGATTACCATAACGGAGAAACAATAAGTTCTCTTCTAATTACTAACTAGGATCAATTTCACGGTACATAAATTTTAGTCCAACACATTGCTGTCCTGATTCTTATTTGAAATTTTTTGTGGTATTGCATTCTAAGTCCACACACATTTTTCTGATCATCTCCAATCTCAAATGAGAAACACAGTTGGTCCCTCTAGTGATAAAGTGCAAAATTTCCACCAAGCAAAACCTTTAATCCTCGCTAAGTTAGTAGTCCAGGGTGATCTTGGATGCTATTTAAATCGAAACCCAGCATCCAAGTTTAGAAAAACCACAAAGTTTCGGATCTAACTTGACTCAAATCTGGAAACCCATGCACCTTTGAACCGCTACCACATGGATCATGTACTTTTGATTCAAGCTAAGCAAATCTACAACATCTTTAGACCCATATACATAAAACGATTATGCAGTAAGCAAATTTATTCTTCTATGCTAAAATTCTAGTTTCAAATCTAAGCAATCTCTTTACAAATTTAATCTCAGTGATCCCTAACCTGAGAGAAATTCACAACAGACGATTCGTTGCTCTTATGAAACCCTAGAACACAATCAATGGGCACAAAACCATCGGAGACTAAACACCAAAAATTGGATTCCAGTATTGCACAAACGTTCATACGCCTCACAAAATCACAGTCAAATCCAGTACAACAACAGCAACAATACAATGAGAGCGATACACAAACAAGAAGAACACAAAAACAATCGCATTTACCATATTTTGTCTTGTGTAAAAAGGGTGTGTTCAAATGCGATAAAACGATGGAGAAGATGTCCGAATCTGGCCGATTGAGAAACCGCGATTCTTACCTGAACAAGGGACTGCACCGAATCTGGCCGATGGAGAAGATGACCGGAGCTAAAACGCCGTGGATTAGGCGCGGTCGACGAGGAGGGCAGCCACAATCTGAGAATACCATTCAAGGAGGATGGAGTTGGAAGAGGCGGCGGCGAGTGGGGAGAGGTGGGTTCAATCATAGGTGAGTTAAGGATTGGGTGAGCTGGGTCGGGGGAACGGGAGGTGGAGGAGGAGGCTGAAGGAGGTAGGGAGAGACGGTTCAGCCCTAGCAGCGGAGACGGTGGAGGAGTAGATCGGAGATGGCGAGGATAGAGGGAGGAGAAGAAGGTCTCTCGAGAGAGAGCTATTCTTCAAAAAAAATTTGTGTTCAAAGAGTTTTTTTTTTTTTTTTGGTCTAGTGTAAAAGAAAAAAATCACAAAGGGTTTATTATGTTTTTTTTAGCCGGCCGCGTATGACAAAAATTAGGCTCCAATACTCATTTTTTGTTTCGTTTAGTGAAATTTTGGTTTAGCATTTTTAAAATGCTATAATAGAGTACACCGATCAATCATATCCTCTTTAATAGCAATTACAAAAATTGTGCTATCGTAATGTGTTATCAATGCCTATTTTTCTTGTAGTGACTTGACCATTCTTGGTGAGCGGTACGAGAGGCAGCTGGTCGAACAGGAGCGGGTGAATGAGCATATAAAGTTGCGTACCGAGGCGGGGGAGAAGGAGTTGTCGGCCGTTATCCGTAAGACCAAGAAGAAATTGGCGGATGAGAAGGTCCGATCTGCTGCTCTGGAGTCTTCTTTGGAGCAGGCGCGAGCGCGGGCTATGGAAGCGGATCAAGCACTTGCCGAGCTGGAGTCGGAGAAGGCGCGGTCGTCCGCCCTTGAGGAGGAGCTTGCATTTGCGAAGGGGGAGATCGAGAAGGTCTGCGGGGAGCGGGAAGCGTTCCGATCTAAGGCCGCGTGGCTGGAGCGTGCCATTGAGCGGGCAAAAGTGGCTGTTGCCAAAGAGAACGATCGGATCAAGGGGAGGTGGGCAGCTCAGAACCAGAAATGGGTTGCTAAGATGGAGAAGATCCGTGCCCATATGGCTGGACGGGACCGTGCTTTGCCCACGCATTTGTTGCTTAGTCAGGTGGTCGGCACGCGTGAATTCCTTGAGAGAATGGAGTGCGAAGATAGCTTAGTGGTGCCGTTATATCGATACGCGAAGCTGAAGGCCGACCAGCTGAAGTTCGAAGCCGAGCTAAATCAGGTCGATTACCCTGAGTTGACTCCGGAAGACTTGGAGGTTCCTTCTGATCATACCACCGATGTCCCGGTTCAGCGGGTTCTGCCTGGTCAAACCCAGCCGGCCTTGAATCCATCCTCAGCTGCTCCGGATGCAACTGCGCCGCCCGTCCAGACCGAGAATGTCGTGCCGCCTGTTCCGACTGGGACCCCTTCCCTGTCTCCGACCGAGGGTTACAAAGAGCCGCCGGCGTTGAACCCGCCTTTCCGGGGTGAGCATGGTACGAATGCAAGGATGGTGAGCCCGGATGATATAGGTAGTACCTGTGCTGACGGGGATTAGGGATTTCTGTTGCAGGCCAAGGTGCCGTTGTAAAAAAAAAAAAAATTATATACAGGACGTAGTGCCATTATGTATTGTGGCGTATAGCCTTTTTATGAATGAAATCGGGATTCCGAAAAGTTTGTTTGATTTTTCCCGTAAAGGTTTGGTACGAGCAAAGTTCGGTTTTAGACACTTAAATATTGTTTTTTTAGGTGCGAGTGTCGAGCTCGGCTTAAGACCCTTATAGCTGTCTTTCTTCTGGTGCGAGGGGCGAGCTCGGCTTAAGACACTTACACCTTGTGTGTCTTTCTTTTGGTGCGAGGGGCGAGCTCGGCTTAAGACACTTACAGCTTGTGTGTCTTTTTTTGGTGCGAGAGGCGAGCTCGGCTTAAGACACTTACAGCTTGTGTGTCTTTTTTTTGGTGCGAGGGGCAAGCTCGGCATAAGACACTTACAGCTTGTGTGTCTTTCTTTTGGTGCGAGGGGCGAGCTCGGCTTAAGACACTTACAGCTTGTGTGTTTTTTTTTTTTTTGGTTTTGCGAGCTTTGAGTTCGGCTTTTTGTTTGTGTTGCGAGCGTTGAGCCCGGTTTTTTGTGTGCGAGCGTTGAGCTCGGTTTTTTTGTTTGCGAGCGTTGAGCTCGGCTTTTTTTGGGTGTTGCGAGCGTTGAGCCCGGTAAATTTTATTTATTTATTTTTTTTTTATTTTTATTTTTTTTGGAAATAAGATTTTATTAGATTAATAGCTGCGCCCTGGTTAGGGGTTGCCTACGTACCCTTTAGTAGAAGGGATCAAGCCAATCGTAGTTCGGTTGATTACACTGATAAAGAAGAGAGTGGAGTCCGGGGGACTAATAGTAGTATCGCTTTATGTTCATTGAGTTCCATGAGCGTGGAATTGCGTCGCCCTTCATTGTGGTAAGTTGGTAGACTCCGGGTTTGACGATCTTGGAGATGAGGTAGGGGCCTTCCCAATTAGCACCGAGTTTGCCTGCATTCAGCTCGGTCGTATTTTCAAAGACCTTGCGTAAAACCAGGTCGCCCTCGGCGAAGAACCGGCCCCTGACCTTTTTGTTGTAGTACTTGCAGGCTAACTGCTGGTAGTTCTGTATTCGGAGTAAAGACTGGTCGCGTTGCTCTTCAAGGAAGTCGAGCTCGCTTAAGAGCACGATATTGTTCAGGTCGGCATGCTGCGGGAACATGGAGCGGCGGAGAGTGGGAATGCCGACTTCAGAGGGAGCCATTGCTTCCATGCCGTGGGATAGGCTGAAAGGTATGCGATTTGTTGCCGTCCTGGGTGTTGTGCGGTGAGACCAGAGGACTCCGTCTAGCTCGTCGGCCCGAAGGCCCTTCTTACTGTCCAACCCTTTTTTTAGACCGTCGAGGATGGTTTTGTTTGTTGCCTCTGCTTGTCCATTGCCATGTGGGTACCTCGGAGTGGATTTGCTTAACATGATCTTCAATTTCGCGCAGAACTCTTCGAACAGGACCGACGTGAACTGAGCGCCATTATCTGTCACGATCTCGTATGGCAGGCCATGGCGACATATGATAAACTTCCAAACGAATTTCTGGACGTTTTCCGCCGTTATTTTTGCGTAGGCCTCGGCCTCGACCCACTTGGTGAAGTAGTCAGTCATCACCAGGAGGAAGCGCTTCTGACGAGATCGAGGTAATGGTCCTACTATGTCCATGGCCCATCGCGTGAATGGGTATGGTACTGCAGATGTGGTTAGGAGCTCGGTGGGAGAGTGGATGATCGAGCCGTGACGCTGACATTTCTCGCACCGGGCTGCGAACTTATCACAATCTTGGAGCATTGTTGGCTAGTAGTGGTCCTGGTTCCATATTCGCAGGGCGAGAGCGCGGCCGCTGGAATGGTTTCCGCCTGCTCCTTCGTGCATCTCTTTCATCACGTCGATCGTTTCCTGTCCGTAGAGGCAGCTGAGCAGGGTTCCCGTAGTGCTCCAACGGAAAAGTTTACCCTCGGTGAGAAGGTATTTTGCGCATCTCTTCTTCAGTCGGCGGGCTGTCCATCGATCGGCAGGGACGGTGCCATCTGCGATGTAATGGAGGATCTCTTCGCGCCAGTCCGGTAGTTCGGGCTCGTGGGGAGGAGGTGGCAGGTTGTGGGGAGGAGGTAGGTCGTCGCCGAGATCCTCGTCGGGGATGTTGATCAGGTAGACCCCTTTGGGTAGTTCGATACTGGGGAAGTCAATGCTTTCGACGGGGATCACACGCCTTTGGGTTAGATCGGACGTGGAAGCTAACGCGGCAAGGGCGTCTGCCGACGTGTTGTCACCTCGGGGAATCTTGGTGAGGGTGAACTCGGAGAACTTGGCTGCTAGATGTTGGACTACCTTTAGGTATGCGTCCATGCGGTCGTTCTTGGACTCGTACTCTCCGCTGAATTAATTGGCGACGAGTTGGGAGTCGCAATATGCCTGGATCTTCTTCACCCCGATCGCTTTCGCTAGGCATAGCCCAGCGATCAGGGCCTCATACCCCGCTTTGTTGTTTGACGCTGCGAAGGCCAGACGGAAGGATTGCTCTAGAATCTCGCTGGTCAGCGACTCTAGGCGTATGCCGATGCCGGAACCATGTTTTGAGGCTGAGCCGTTGACGTGCAGACTCCATTTTTCGGGGAGCTCTTTGCTTGTTAGCTCGAGCGCCAGTTCGACCACAAAGTCGGCCAGAACTTGAGATTTTGCCGCGGTCCATCCCCGGTATTCGATCTCGTACTCGCTGAGCTTGACTGCCCACTTCATCATTCTCCCGGATCGGTTCGGGCAGTGGAGGATGGTTCGGAAAGGGTAGGTGCTCAGTACGGCGATTGTGTGAGATTGGAAATACGGGCGGAGTTTCCGGGCTGCGACGACTACTGCGAGGGCGAGCTTCTCCATCATCGGATACCTACTTTATGCACCGTCCAGGGACTTGCTGACGTAGAAGATGGGTTTTTGATCGTTTTGATCCTCTCGTACTAGGACTCCGCTGACAGCCGGTGTGGACACGGCGATGTAGAGGTAGAGGGTTTCTCCCTCTTCGGGTTTAGTCAGGACAGCCGGTAGTTCGGGCTACCTCCTCCACAGACGGAGAGGGGTGCACGATGAAAGAGTCCGAGTAGGACGGGATAGCAAACCTCGATAGACCTATTCGCCAAAAAACCGTTAAAAAAGAAAAAAAAAAAAAAAAAAAGGGGGGGTCGACAACCTACCGGCCATTGCTGCAGCTACTCTCTCCGAGGTGAAAGACTTCCAATCTCTTGGATTATGCGACCTAAGCACAGACAGAAAACCGTCGTAGTCGGACAACTTGACACCGGAAGTATGTGGACCTAAAAACAAAAACCACAGTCAGTTAAAATAAGGAGAAATTATTTTAACACGGTCTACAGGCCCCTACCAGAGGAAAATTTCCAAGCCCAGGTGTATCTGTCCGTCAGATCGAGACCGACCACCTCGGTAGCACGGGCGAAGAAGTAGCTGCGAGACCAGTGATCGACCTTGCTCAGCTTGTCCTCGATAAGATCCACGTTGGGCTTGAAGGAGGCATAGAAAGTTCCCGGGTACGCAGGATTCGCCTTCTGATAAGTGAGATCCTCGAACATACGGGGAGTCACCTCCACGTCGCATTCCCGCCCAAGAGTTAGCAACACGACCATGCCCTGGATCGTAGCCGGCCAAACCTGGGAAAAGGCTAACCCCCGCCTCTTGCAATACGTCACAAATAACTCGGGAAGGAGAAGACGCAGTCCGCACTTCGAGAAGAAACCCTCGCACAAGCAGGCGAAACCTTCTGGAGGATCCCATTGACGTTCCTCCGGCCTGAGAAGTTGGAGCTCAACGCCTCTAGGGAAGCCACACTTAGACGCCAAGTCTGTAACAGATTCTGGAGTGCTCCAGGTCGGTGAACCACCCAGATCGTAGGAAACCGGAGGAGGCTTCAATTTTCTAGGTTTTCGAACCCTCCCAGCTCGTCCGCCCTGGTCGGCGCCGTGACCACCGGAGGAGGATCCGCCTGTCACCGACTTCCCTTGTTGAACCCCAGAAATCGACGGAACAGACTGCGTCCCGTCTTCGTCGCCACGACACGGCGAGGAGGTACGCTCCGAGTCGTCATTCGGTGAAGGACTTCTCGGCGGAGAATCCTCACGATCGCTGCGAGAACTCGAATGTTCACTAGATTCCGCCCTAATCGCTTGAAACATCGACGCCATCACACGGAGCAAAGGAGAAAACTTCCGGGCTCAACCCAACCCAGAACCACGAAGAACGGTAGTGACGAAATCCCGAACAAAATATTTTTCAGAGAAGAAGAAGGTTACCTTGAGTTTGCGCGCAGAAAAAGAGGAAGAGGGTTTAAAAAGGAGGAGGAAGGAAACGACGGCGTGACACGTGGCGAAAGGGCGCAACTTCCAAAACCCTAATGTTGGTGTCGCTTCGGTATCCACGCTCAGAAAGTGGAAACCGCTTCGAAGAACGCGAAACGTCTTTCACACTCCCACGCGTAAACATGACGCGCAGACAATCTCCGAACTTGGCGGGAAAGCCGACGCGTGTAATCGATTATCCCCGCCTACAGCAATCAATCTCGGAGACCGACCTGAGATGCGCTGAGCTAACGAAAACTCAATTTCGATGCATTCACCACGCCTCATGACACTGAACTGGGGGGACAATTGTTGGAGGTGGGCTTAGCACCCCCACTTAGCTAGGCCCATCCCAGCACACAAGGCCCACCCGGCCAAAGCCCAGCCAAAAGTCAACACATTTGATCAAGGAGGGCCCACCGAGCTCGCACCGACAGCCCGCCGATCCTGCGCAGAGATTAGGGATAGACAGCACGTGGAGGGTAGGTCGCGAACAGTACCCTACTTGCGTAGGAGTAAGTTGCCGAACTCGTCATGACCTACCCGCCGCAGAAGCGGGAGCGCGAGTCTCGAGGTGCCTTACCCGCGAAGGACGCTGGGAGCGACACGTCACCCCGGAATCGCGGAGATCGACCTGCTCGGCCTCTGTTATAAATATCCCTTGGAATGCGTTTATTAGGAGAGGACTCTCCCTCTCGAAATTATTATCTTCCATCTGTATAAATAAAAAGAATATGGTTCCCGACCTGTTCATCAAAAAGAATACGTAACCCGACATGCTCTAAACTCAGTTGAACTTGTTCTAATTACGGGAATCTCGCCATCTAAACACCCTAATCTATATTTTAATCAAATTATTAACCCTTGTGATCAACAACGAGCTTGCGGGCAAAATTTGGCGGGGGTATTAGTACGGCCACAACGATTATTCAGCAGCGAAGAGATAGACACAAGTATTGTGCTCACGCCCGAGAGATTCGGGTCGATAAATCGGAACTTTATAGTGTCCGATAAAGACGAGTCATTGATGAAAGAGTTTCAGCTCTGGATGATCAAGAACAATCCTCCTAACCACGTGGAGCACATCCAGGATTCTGATCACATGGTCATGATTTCAAGGCCGTTAGATCTCGGTGTTCATCTTTTGTCTTTGGCTAAAAAGTTTGCTTGATAATATTTGACATTTCGATTCAACATTTTGTTTTCATCCCTATGCTTGATCAACTCAATTCTTATGTTGTCCGAGCCGTTGTATATATAGATATATATATATATATATATATATATATATATATATTTGTATATAATCATATTGTAATTGGTTTGACTTTTCAACATTAGCAACTGCAACTAAATGTTTTCATAAAACTTACCAAACTAAGTTGACCACTTTATTTAGCATGACAATATGGATCTTAAGAAGATTAAAATCTAATAGATCCACTCATATAAATATAATCGCTTTAATCAGGAAAAACTAAACGAAACCAATGTTTTTTTAATTTGTAAGTTGAAAGCAAATTAACTTTACCAACATAGGCTAGATTAGATGACCTTGAACATTTCTTGTTACTTCTTTGTGAAGTCTTATTTGTAGGATCAAAAATTCGCATATAAAGAAGAAAGCGATTTAATCACGAAAGTAAAAAATAAACGTTTAGGAAACAGAGGATATAAAACGATGTAACAGAAACAAAACAATGGAGGCGAGATAACTCTCTTTCCTTAACTCAAAGAATCGCCCGTAGTGTGACAGGATAAAGAAGATTCATGAGTCCCAGGATACAACCATTGAAACCGTTATCGCAAACACTCGATAACGGATCTGTCGAACTTAATACTACGATACTCTCGAAATAAAAGACTTACTCTTAGCAGTAGAAAATTGAAGGAACTTTTTCTTTTGTCAGTGTATTTTCTGTGTGTAATTGGATGTCTTTCTCTCAAGAGAGGCGATCCTATATATAGGAGAAGATCATAGAGGAAATTATTTCCAACTAACAATGTGGAACTTTTTACATATCCATCACTTTTCCTTTTTACAAGGTTTGTCCTTTTTAGGCTTTTCCTTTTTTTCAAGGCTTTTCCTTTTTACATTTACAAGGCTTTTCCACTTAGCCCAAATACCTCATTTCAATTCACACATACACATATTTATAAAGCCCACAAGCTTTTATAAATTTTTGTTCCAACAATCCCCCACATGAATAGAAATGACTCTAAACATATGACGACTGAACAGACTTGACTAGACTTTACTAGACAAACTTGACTAGACTAGACTGGACTCACTAGACTAGACAGACGTTTCGAGAGTATACGAAAATGTAACTGTATCTGAGAGGTAGCATTTTTCAGCTTTGAACCAATCATTTTTAATATCTGTCGGGTTTACTCGGCCAGGAGGTGAACATGATGTCTTGAACCACCAGGACTTTGATGTAAACCGAGACAACAGGTATCGCGCAGCAACATTTTCTCGTAGAACTGTGTTCTCTATTGTGTTCATTTTGGCCTTGAACATTCCTAGTTTTCAGTGAGTGAACTTGGAGAATATAGCCTCTCTTTCATTCTCCTAGAAACGGCCCTCATTTCACATTCACAAGGTGATCTGCCATTAACTTACTTTCAGAAGTATCTTGTCATACTCCACTATTACAAAGTTATGGAATCATTAAAAGCCAACACTTATCCTCAATATTCACAGGTAGCATTGTTTTATCATCCTAGGAACTGGGCAGAGACATAGTCTCACAGTGCTCAATTTGAATCAGCTCAACTTCGTTTTCCCTTTGAACATAGATCTTGGGATCTCCAGTCACATAGGTGGGGTGTCCATCAAACATCATCTTTGTCTATAGGCATTAAACCCATTCCTTTTGATGATTTTAGAATTTGATCTCGCGGCAAACTTTTGGTGAACGGATCCGCTAAGTTATCAGCCGATTTGATGTAATATATCGTAAGTACACCAGTTGAGATCAAATGTCTAATGGTCTTATATCGTCTTCTTATATGACGAGATTTACCAATGTATAGGTTACTCAGTGCCCGAGAGATAGCCGACTGACTATCACAGTGTACACGTAATGCTGGCACTGGTTTTTCCCACATCAGGATATCTTCCAAAAAGTTCCGAAGCCATTCTGCTTCCTCTGCAGCTTTATCTAAAGCTATAAACTCTGACTCCATGGTTGATCTGGCCAGGAGTGTTTGTTTGGAAGATTTCCAAGATACTGCTGCACCAGCAAGAGTAAAGACATATCCACTCGTGGATTTAGAGTTTCTGGAATCTGAAATCCAGTTAGCGTCACTATACCCTTATAATACTGCTGGTTCTTTACCGAAGTGCAGCCCATAACTTTTAGTGTATCGTAGATAATTTAATACCCTAGTTATGGCCTTCCAATGAGTATGACCTGGATTACTCGTGTAGCGACTTAGTACGTTTACTGAGTGCGCTAAATCGGGTCTGGTACAATTGGTCAAGTACATAAGACTTTCGATGACTCTTGCATACTCCACTTGTGACACGGCTTCACCTGAATTCTTTGTCAAATGAAGTTGAGGGTCAAGCGGAGTTTTTGCAGTCCCATTTGAGTAGGTCTTAAACCGCTCTAGGATTTTTGTAGCGTAATGGTCTTGAGACAAAATTATTCTGTTGGAATTTCGAATAATCTTAATCCCTATAATTACATCAGCTAATCCCATGTCTTTCATATCAAACAATTCCCACTGAGCATATTCTTCGTTTGTTTGATTATGTCTTTGTTGCTTCCCATGATGAGCATATCATCCACATATAAGCACAACAACACGTATCCATGTGGAGTACTTTTGATGTAGATGCACTTATCACATTCATTAATGTGAAAGCCATTTGACATCATTACACTGTCAAATTTTTCGTGCCATTGTTTCGGAGCTTGCTTGAGTCCATATAACGACTTCACAAGTCTACACACTTTTTTCTCTTGTCCAGAAACGACATAACCCTCAGGTTGATTCATGTATATTTCTTCCTCTAAATCTCCATTTAGGAAGGCAGTCTTGACATCCATTTGATGTATTTCAAGGTCTCTTAATGCTGCAATCCCAATCAGCATACGGATCGAAGTTATTCTTGTCACCGGAGAATAAGTGTCAAAGAAATCAAGGCCTTCCTTTTGACGAAACCCTTGCACCACAAGTCTGGCCTTATACTTGTCTATAGAACCATCGATTTTTAACTTTGTAGTGAAGACCCATTTGCACCCAAGAGTTTTACAACCTTGCGGTAGATCTACCAACTCATAAGTATGATTTTGCATAATGGAGTTGATTTCACTATTAGAAGCCTCCTTCCAGAAAGGCGCATCGGGTGTAGACATTGCTTCCATGAAAGTTCTTGGACCACTTTCTGCGAGAAATGCCATTATGAACTCAGAGCCGAATGTCTTTTCCTTACGAGCTCTCTTGCTTCGTCTAGGTTCAACTTCTTCTTCTTCTTCTTCGTTTATAGAAGTGCCTGAAGTGCTTGCCTCATAGCCAGCATCTCGTTCATCCCGAGTTCGTTTAGGATTTCCTCTATCCTTACATGGAAACACGTTTTCGAAGAAGGAAGCATTCCTTGACTCCATTATCGTGTTTACATGAATGTCTGGTATATCGGACTTATGTACCAAAAAACGATAGGCACTACTATTGTGCGCATATCCAATGAAAATGCAGTCTACCGTCTTAGGTCCGATGGGGACCTTTTTCGGAAGTGGTACTGCAACTTTTGCCATGCACCCCCACACTTTCAGGTATTTGTACGAAGGTACTTTACCTTTCCAAAGTTCATATGGAGTTTTCCCAGTGATTTTGTGTGGTATTTTGTTCACGATATAATTTGAGGTAAGCAAAGCTTCCCCCCACATGTTCTGGGCTAACCCAGATTCCTGCAACATTGCATTCATCATTTCCTTGAGTGTTCTGTTCTTTCGTTCAGCAACTCCATTGGATTCTGGTGAATATGGAGCGGTCGTTTGATGAATAATACCATGTTCTCTACAGAACGCATCAAACGGTTCATTATATTCTCCTCCTCTATCACTTCTAACCATTTTTATGGTTTTCTCAAGTTGGTTTTCGACTTTCAGCTTGTACTCTTTGAATTTTTTCAAAGCTTCATCTTTACTGTGCAGTAGATAGATGTAGCAGTATCTCGTGCAATTGTCTATGAAGGTCACAAAGTATTTCTTTCCACCTCTAGTTTGAATGTATTATAAGTCACATAAGTCTGTGTGAATTAAACCTAGAGGCTCGGTTGTTCTGGGAACGCTAGGTGATGGCGTTTTAGTGAGTTTGGCTTGGACACAAACTTCACATTTGTCTTTGCTTATTTTTCATTTAGGAATCAGATTCATGTTCATCAATCTACTCATAGATTTGAAATTCACATGTCCTAAACGTTCGTGCCAAGTATTAAAAGACTCCACGAGATAAGTAATTGGTTTCTTATCATTCATCTTAAGGTTCTTCGAGGTGGTAGCCTCGGTTACATTATCATTACGAATTACTGCCTCAACAGACATCTTAAATAACCCATCACAAACAAAACCCTTTCCCAAAAACATCCCATTCTTCGATAGGATCAGCTTATCACCTTCCAACTTGACCGTGAATCCATGCTTGCTCATGAGAGATCCTGAGATTAGGTTCTTACGCATGTCTGGCACATGAACGACATTCGTGAGAATGAGCTCCTGTCCAGAGGTGAGCTTCAGAACAACCTTTCTGTGACCTTCAATCTTCGACGAAGCGGAATTACCCATCAAGAGCTTATCACCACTCATGTTCTTTGTGTATGTCGAGAACATCTCTCGATCCATGCAGGTGTGCCTGGTTGCACCAGTATCGAACCACCATGTCTTCGGGTGGCTTTCAGCAACATTGGCCTCAGTGACAACAGCACACATGTCAGCTTCAGTCAAGTTTGCTTGAGCCTTCTTGCTGCGACACTCGAAGGATTTGTGCCCCTGCTTTCCACAGAAGTTACACGTTCCCAAGAACCTTTGAGAAGTCTGACCATTCTTGTTCTTGAACTTCTGGAAGTTCTTTGGTGGCATCTTCCCTTTGCCTTTGTCTTGGCGTCCCTTGTTCAGCCACTTGCCTTGCTTGTTATTTTGGTGTTCAACCATATTTGCCTTGTGTTCGTGAATCTTCATACCTACGCTCTGTTCTCGATTCGTAGACTCTACACGAAGTTTAACAACCAAGTCTTCAAGGCTCATCTTCTTTTTCTTCAGCCTGAGGTAATTTTTGAAATCTGTCCAACCAGGAGGAAGCTTCTCAATGATGCAGCATCCCTGATAGATTTCACACAGCCGCATTCCCTCAGCATGAATGTCGTGAAGGAGCCTCTGCACCTCTTCGACTTGTTTCATCAATGGTCTTGAATCCACCATCTGGTACTGCATAAATTTTGCTACAGTGAATTTCTGAGTACCAGAATCCTCAATGCGATACTTCTTGTCTAGAGAATCCCACAGTTCCTTAGAACTTTCAGCGTTCTCGTACACCCAAACAAAGAGTCTGAAAGGCTATTCTGAATGTAGCCCTTGCACAAGAAGTCGCCGTGTTCCCAAGCATGAACACTTGCAAGCGCACGCGGATCAGTGTTATCTTTTGGGAGAAGAGGTTTCACTTCGCTGGTGAATTTCTGCAGATTCAGCGTCGTCAGATAGAAGAACATCTTTTTTTCCACATCTTAAACGCTGTCCCATCAAACTTGTTGGGAGGAGCGACATGATTCCCAGATGGAACTTTGACCGCCTCGATCAGACTAGCAGCCGTTTCTTCGACTTTGTCGCTGGTGTTCTCCACCTTCTCAGAGTTGTTATCGATGTCGATTGTCATTTTCTGCGAAGGCAAACAAACA
Source organism: Eutrema heterophyllum (assembly GCA_002933915.1). Classification (NCBI taxonomy): domain Eukaryota; kingdom Viridiplantae; phylum Streptophyta; class Magnoliopsida; order Brassicales; family Brassicaceae; genus Eutrema; species Eutrema heterophyllum. The sequence goes on along the minus strand of PKMM01011711.1, from coordinate 318,756 downwards.
CAACCTCTAATCAATAATGATTTAATTAAATCACAAGAGTTTCGATACGGAATTAAATCGCAATGTTAGAAACCTCTATCGAACTAATTAGAACCGCTAAAGGCGCATTTTGAATAGAACCTCCTCAGAGCGTTCTAATTTGAACCTCCGCAGAGCGTTCGTCAAAGCGTTTCAGGAAACGCGTTTGATAATCGTTTTGGAAAACAAGATTTGTTAATTGACGATTCCCAAAACGTTTATAGAACGTTCGCAAACCCCAACACCGTTTATTAATCGCAATTAATAACGGTTGTAAAATCGCTTTTAAATAAAGCGTTTAGATAAAACCGCTTTTACTACACGTTTAAGAGTCGCTATGTTAGCGTTTGATAACGTTTGAGTATCATAAGCGGTATAACATCGTTTTAAAAACTTAAAAAAAAAAAAAAAAAACCGCTTCTACTACACGTTTTTAGAGTCGCTAGATTTAGCGTTTGATAACATTTGAGTATCATAAGCAGTATAATATTGTTTTGAAAACGTTTATTTACTCGTGATTAAAATCCGTTTGATGTTTATAAAACAGAAACGGATTTCTTTGAGTTAAGATTGTAGGACCAAAAATTCGCATATAAAGAAGAAAGCGATTTAATCACGAAAGTAATAAATAAACGTTAAGGAAACAGAGGATATAAAACGATGTAACAGAAACAAAACAATGGAGGCGAGATAACTCTATTTCCTTAACTCAAAGAATCACATGTAATGTGACAGGATAAAGAAGATTCATGAGTCCCAGGATACAACCATTGAAACCGTTATCGCAAACACTCGATAACGGATATGTCGAACTTAATACTACGATACTCTCGAAATAAAAGACTTACTCTTAGCAGTAGAAAATTGAAGGAACTTTTTCTTTTGCCAGTGTATTTTCTGTGTGTAATTAGATGCCTTTCTCTCAAGAGAGGCGATCCTATATATAGGAGAAGATCATAGAGGAAATTATTTTCAACTAGCAATGTGAGAATTTTTACATGTCCCTCACTTTTCCTTTTTACAAGGCTTTTCCTTTTTAGGTTTTTCCTTTTTTTCAAAGTTTTTCCTTTTTACATTTACAAGGCTTTTCTACTTAATCCAAATACCTCATTTCAATTCACACATACACATATTTATAAAGCCCACGAACTTTTATAAATTTTTGTTCCAACATTACTTGCAAAAGCCGAGTTATATTTATACACACTCACGTCGAGCCATACGATTATTCCTATGGATTATGATAAATTTAATAATTGGTCGATTCATATGCCACGTGGCGTTTGGTTCGCTATCAAAATTTCTCGGAAGATGCTTCGTTGTGCTTTCGTTTATACGAGGGCCAATACTCTTTGGGGGCATTTCTTTACGTACATAATGTGTAAATATATGTGTAACGCATAGGTGTGTTTGTGTATATATTTTTCGTAGATACGAGCATGCAAAGAAAGGTTGTACGTACAACTGAAATAGGAATATATATATATATATATATTATATATATATATCCAAATTGGGTCACAAATTTGCAAATATATAATGAGACCATATATAATTGCTAAAACCAGGATATTTATCATCGATAATTAGCTAAATTATTTGCCTAAATCTAATTCTAAAGAGCTTTTCCTATAACTAATTTTTGTTTAATTTACTATTCAAATAAAGAGATCATTAAATTAAATGGTAACATGTTCATGTATATAATCCACGTGAAAATTAAATGTATGTTAATTATGATATGATTTAATATATGATTTATACGCGGTATACTCATAATTCAAAAGTCATAACATACGGTGTTGTGGTTGAACATGGATCAGGAGGAAACCAATAGGACACGAGGAGGACATCAAAGACAATTTGATGTTTTTTACTGAATTTTTAAAAAATATTTTGAGTAACTTGCGTGGATATAATACTTTTAAGTTTCATATGCTCCCCTTTGGAGTGTAAGGCTGACTAAGATTTTGATTAATATATACATACGTATACATCACCCGATGTAATATAAGTTGATAATTTATTATGATGAATCAAATGATTCGCAATATAAAAAGAAATCAAAAAGTTCATAAAGTGCATGAGATCATGATTATTAATTATTTCTTTATTGTCGAATGATTATTGGTTGTTTATTACATTACATTACATAATTTTAAGTAGAACTAGGGAGATATCTTATTAAAAAAAAGAAAAAAAAACACATAATAATTAAAACTCAAACACGTTTATTCTTCGATCCCAAAGTGCATGCTTTGAAGCATTAAGAGTGGTTGCGGCTCTTGGTTTAATAAAAACGACGTCGTATGCAGATCTGTCTAAACGATCTATGGTCTCCTGAAAACGGGGATTTCCCGTCATGAGTATAACACATTTTGGTATTTTTTCATGGATTACAGTTTCTAACCGGTTTTTTCTAAGTAAGATTTCTGGGGCAGACGGCTTATCATTATTAGCAATAGCAGGGTCAGGATCCTCATCACATCTTTCGCAATACAATGACCTGGTCGGAGCATTATATTTAAATCCTTCTTTCTCCGAACAGCCCTCTTTGTATTGCGAAAGATATAATTATATTTGTGCGGAGCGGACAACCCTCTTTTTGTTTCTTTTTTGTCAAGGCTTCAAGTTTTTTAGGTTGTTTTACATTTTATGTAATTCTTCCAAACTTTCATTTTCTAATGATATTTACTCTTTAGCAAAAAAAAAAAAAAGATAGTAGACAAATGAGTTTGAAGTATAACATGGTTTTCAGTTGATCCAGTTGTAAGTTGTTTCCCTTATATTCAGAAGCTTGTTTGCTAACCATGAGTGCTTGTTTTTTGCTTTCAGGATCCAGAATTTACTCAGCGCTCCATTCAAAACGGTCACTCTTTTCTTTTCTTACTTCTTCTTCACAATGGCCACAGCTGCAGCACTTTACTAGGATTTGCACACTTGTGCAATTCCAGAAAATTATGATGAAAAAATCTCAAAAAAAATCTTGGAGTGTCTTGGAAGGATCTGCCAATATACAGTAGTTGAGCCTCGGTTCGTATATGGCCCTGAAAAAGAGGGTTGTCCGCTCCGCACAAATATAATTATAATTATGTTCCGAACATGTCATTTCGCAATACAATCAATGACCTGTTCGGAGCTTTGTGCGGAGCGGACAACCCTCTTTTTCAGGGCTATATACGAACTGAGGCTCAACTACTGTATATTGGCAGATCCTTCCAAGACACTCCAAGTTTTTTTTTGAGATTTTTTCACCATAATTTTCTGGAATTGCACAAGTGTGCAAATTTTAGTAAAGTGCTGCAGCTGTGGCCATTGTGAAGAAGAAGTAAGAAAAGAAAAGAATGACCGTTTTGAATGGAGCGCTGAGTAAATTCTGGATCCTGAAAACAAAAAACAAGTACTCATGGTTAGCAAACAAGCTTCTGAAGATAAGGGAAACAACTTACAACTAGATCAACTGAAAACCATGTTATACTTCAAACTCATCTGTCTACTATTTTTTTTTTTTTTGTTAAAGAGTAAATATCATTAGAAAATGAAAGTTTGGGGGAATTACATAAAATGTAAAACAACCTAAAAAATTTGAAGCTTTGACAAAAAAAAAAAAAAACAAGGCAACAACGTAAACGAAAGGAGTGAGAAACAAACTAGTTAATCCAAAGAACCTTTCTTGACAAAAAAGAAAGGAGCGAGAAACAAGACGGAGGAAGTGTTTTCTGTCTGCTCTCTTACTCGATAACAATAACGATCACTGGGGAATCCCGAATGTAATAGTCAGAGTGAATGTTAAGCGGTGCCCGATGAGTATGTTTATATAGAAAGGTATCAAACTCTTTGGTAGATATATAAATGACGAAGCCAACCCCTATCTTCCCACCGTCCCACTTCCCTGTGGTGGGCCCCGCCTAGACCAAACATGTATTTCTCCTTGGCCTGCTTTCCACATGGATCCTCATTTATGTCACTCAGCTAATCTCCCTCCCATCTATAGAGATTATCGATCATATCACCTACGTAAGCAAATGCATTTATATAAGTAACGGAATGTTTTCTATATCCGGTGATTCTTAGATTGTATAACGAATGAAAGACTGTTAATTTCCCATCAAAATACTGATTAACCAAGTTGGGCAATGTTAGGTGATGATGCTTGGCAACTACTGTATGTTGCTCCAACATTAAATGAAGGAAAACTTAAAACAGGGCACGCCTTCTTAAGCGAGCATTGAATACTCGTTACGTTTCATTTTTAGTAACTCCATCTCTCTCTCTCCGCTACAAATGTATATATGCTATACGTGTATATATACTCTACCGACTTGATTAGGTAGCCAGTGGACCATGCATGCATGTGTAAGGATCGTTTGAGTAATACCTCCGTAGAGTGGTTGTAACTGTTGATCTGATAATGCACCCAGACCACAAAGCGTGAATGTGAAAAATCAAAGAGGTGTGTGTATGTGTGTGTGTCTATTTGTGATTGGACTGTGAAAATGTGTATGTTAATGTGCGTGTCAGAAAGTGGGAACTGATTGGTCCTTTCGTCCATATATATATATGTGAGAGCATTTACCTACTCTATACTATTAAAAAAAGTATACATTTTGTAACTAAAGAAAAGCTTTCATTTTTATTCTTATCTTGGATAACTATTATTTTTTTTATTTTTTTTACGTTGTCAAACAGGATTTTTTAAAAAATAAAAAATTAATTTTAGATGGTTTTTCATCTTCCTTTCTCGATTTCACTTCCTATATTAATTATAAATTATATTTGGTTTAATTAAAGAATAGTTTAATTAATTAATCTAATTATATATATATATATATTAATTTTAATTCGTAATTATAAAAATTCAATCTATGCCAAAAATTAAATTATATATTTAAAATTATAAATAAAATCGATTATAATAAATTACATATTACAAAATAATTTAAATTTTTGTTATTATTTTGTCACGAAAATAATATTTCTTATTTTGAATTTAGATTATGCCAAAAATTTTAATAATCAATTTTTTTTTAAATGATACATATTCAATTAACAATTTGCATTGAAAGATAATATTAAATTTTGAATTTAATATAGATTTTCTGAGATTTTATCAAAAATTACAAACAAAATATTTACTAAATTTTTAATTATTTACTATTTTCGAAATTGTAGCAAAATATTACTAAATGTTTAATTATTTACTATTTACGAAAAACATAAATATAATATCTTTACTAATTATTTGTATATTTAAGTGGTTTATGTAAATTTGAATATTCACAATCATCTTATATATTGGTAGATTAGGTATACATAATCTTTCCGATATTTTTGTTAGATTTTGTTTAAACAATTATCCTTTTGTGACTATTACCATAAATCCCGGTTTCACGTTTTTAGAAGTTTAATTAATTTTGTTAGGTCCTCAGATTAATAATATAGATATATTTGTCATTAAATATCTGGTGACCATAATACGTCGTCCGATTATGAAATTTATAATTTATGTTTTCTATGTTTTTGTTATATTTAATTTTCATTAGTAAGATATTAAAATATTGTTATTTAATACTAATTTAGTAACTTTATTAAATGGTATTTAACTGCTTTCAAACATTTATGGCTAACCAAATATTCACTAAAATTATATCGTATTCACTTTCGTAAATAGAATTTCTCGCAACCGATTTTATTCAGATATTTTAATTTCAAACGTAATTATTTCCCGCCTAACATGTTTAATTGGAAGATAACTGTCTGGAATGCAGGGGAATTCCGAATGTAATAGTCAAGAGTGAATGTTAATGCGGTGTCGGTATATATGGACAATAATGGATGGAGGATACGATAAGAAAAGCTATTATCAAATCTTGTACTTCACCTCCTTTCGTATAGTCATGAGTCATGATTCATGAACGTCATATCACTACACTATTATCAAATCTTGTACTTGCTTTTCTCCAACTTTCACCATACCCTCTCACAACGTTGTGGCTTTTGAGTTTTAGGTAGCCTTTCGCTTTACCGAAAATTCCGGACCAATTATCTTAACCCGTGTGTAGTCGTCAAATATAAACAATTCCTATGTGTCATAGGGTTTGATCTAACCAGATTTATCATGGACATTATGAATTGTATGTATGTGGTGCTTTACATGTATTATATACACATATAGATAACTGTATTGATAAATCTAAGACTATCATTTCGGGTTAGCTAAACCGCAGCTGTAACTGAAAACTAGATTCTGAAATTTATAATTTATCAATACAGTTATCAAATTTTGTAACTGTATTATAAGTTGGAGATATAATTTTGGTAATATAAGACAAATTTATTTTGTGTTTAGATATAATTTGTTTTTTAGATATAATTTTCGTAATATGAGACACATATTTATTGTGTGTTTAGATATAATTTTTATTTGTAGATTTAATTTTCGTAATATGTTTATATGTTTAATTATGATTTTTGTGTTTAGATATAATTTGTTTTTGTAGCTATAATTTTTGTAATATGTTTAGTTATGAAATTACAGGTAATTTATTTTTTGAGTTAACTAAAATAATTTGATTTTTGTAATATTTGATTTTGTTAAATTTTGTAAAGATATTTTAACATATAAACACAAAAATAAAATTTGTTTTTTATATTTAGATATAATTTGTTTTTATCGATATAATTTTTCTAATAAGTGACAAAAATTTATTTTTGTGTTTAGATATAATTTGTTTTTGTAGATTTAATTTTTCTAGTATTAAATATGACTGTGATTATAAAAACATAATTTTAACCCGCTCGTTCATATTAATCCGAAAAGGACTGCGATTATAAAAACATAATTCAAACATGCCCGTTCATATTACCGTATAATATAAAAATTAATAATTTCTAAACCCGTGCGTCCTCACGGGAATATTTTTTTTGTTTATCAAATTTTGTAATATAATTTGTGTTTATTTTTGTGTTTAAATATAATTTTTTGTATATTTAATTTTTGTCCTATGAGACACATAATTATTTTGGTGTTTAAATATAATTTGTTTTTTTAATCCGCCCTAGAACGGAGTTCATTATGTTGACATAATTTTTTTCTAATCCGTCATAGAACGGGGTTTTAACAGTTTTATTTTTGGGAATATAATCAATTATATAGTTTTCTAAAATTTTAATCCACAATGAGGGCATGCGACAATTTTTTTTTTGCTTTTGTTTTTCTGTTTTCTATTTTGTATGGGAAAATATATTTTTGGTATGACATGTATGATTTAAAATTAGTGATTTTAGCTACCCAAATTTTCCGACCCGTTTTGTTATATATATTTTCAGTTCTATATTTTATTTTAAATATATTGTTTAATACATAAATTATCCATTCGGACTCTTATCCATTGTTTTGTTATTAATTTGCGAATAAAACATAATCATCAATATTTTACAAATAAATATTTGATAAAGTTAAAAAAAACAAATAATTTCTCTTGTTATACAAATAATTCAAAATTGACATCTAAAATGAATACTCACAATAAGGTAGCCATCTTGCAAATATTTTTTAATGAAGATACGCAAACCACCTTCTTCAAAAAATGTTTGAAACTGGCTAAGAAGCTGATTCTTAACACTTGCGTGAATTTTTCCTATACAAAAGTGAACATCTAAATATCAGCCAAAAATATAAACAAAATGTGAACAATAGAAAACATGAAGAGTAGACATATGTAGTACATAAGGTGATGAAATATGTTTACAGAAGAAAAACAATGAATAAAAAGTAGTTTAGGTACTTTTCAATAGTCTCTCCGCCAAACGAAGATAACTGCCTCCATAGTCTGATTATATTGACTTTGGTTTTCCACATGTTTGTGAAGGGTTTGAGATCACTAACTGAGTTGAAATAAACCATTGAAATAGAGATTAGAGAGCGAATGAAGAAATATAAGCTATCGAATTTGGTGAATGAGGTGACTGCTCTATTGCAGAGTATATATAGGGATTAAATAACTTAGAGTTTTCGTACAAAATTTCACAAATTTTTTGAAAACATGATAGGCGGGGAAACAATTACGTTTGAAATTAAAATATCCGAATAAAATCGGTTGCGAGAAATTCTATTTATGAAAGTGAATAAGATATAATTTTAGTGAATATTCGGTTAGCCATAAATGTTTGAAAGCAGTTAAATACTATTTAATAAAGTTACTAAATTAGTATTAAATAACAATATTTTAATATCTTACTAATGAAAGTTAAATATAACAAAAACATAGAAAAAATAAATTATAAATTTCATAATCGGACGACGTATTATGGTCACCAGATATTTAATGACAATATATCTATATTATTAATCTGAGGACCTAACAAATTTAATTAAACTTCTAAAAACGTGAAACCGGGATTTATGGTATTAGTCACAAAAGGATAATTGTTTAAACAAAATCTAACAAAAATATCGGAAATATTATGTATACCTAATCTACCAATATATAAGATGATTGCGAATATTCAAATTTACATAAACCACTTAAATATACAAATAATTAGTAAAGATATTATATTTATGTTTTCGTAAATAGTAAATAATTAAAGATTTAGTAATATTTTGCTACAATTTCGAAAATAGTAAATAATTAAAGATTTAGTAAATATTTTGTTTGTAATTTTTGATAAAATCTCAGAAAATCTATATTAAATTCAAAATTTAATATTATCTTTCAATGCAAATTGTTAATTTTGAATATGTATCATTTAAAAAAAATTGATTATTAAAAAATTTGGCATAATCTAAATTCAAAATAAGAAATATTATATTCGTGACAAAATAATAATAAAAATTTAAATTATTTTTGTAATATGTAATTTATAATAATCGATTTTATTTATAATTTTAAATATATAATTTAATTTTTGGCATAGATTGAATTTTTATAATTACGAATTAAATTAAAATTAATATATATATATATATATATATAATCAGATTAATTAATTAAACTATTCTTTAATTAAACCAAATATAATTTATAATTAATATAGGAAGTGAAATCGAGAAAGGAAGATGAAAAACCATCTAAAATTAATTTTTTATTTTTTAAAAAATCCTGTTTGACAACGTAAAAAAAATAAAAAAAATAATAGTTATCCAAGATAAGAATAAAAATGAAAGCTTTTCTTTAGTTACAAAATGTATACTTTTTTTAATAGTATAGAGTAGGTAAATGCTCTCACATATATATATATGGACGAAAGGACCAATCAGTTCCCACTTTCTGACACGCACATTAACATACACATTTTCACAGTCCAATCACAAATAGACACACACACATACACACACCTCTTTGATTTTTCACATTCACGCTTTGTGGTCTGGGTGCATTATCAGATCAACAGTTACAACCACTCTACGGAGGTATTACTCAAACGATCCTTACACATGCATGCATGGTCCACTGGCTACCTAATCAAGTCGGTAGAGTATATATACACGTATAGCATATATACATTTGTAGCGGAGAGAGAGAGATGGAGTTACTAAAAATGAAACGTAACGAGTATTCAATGCTCGCTTAAGAAGGCGTGCCCTGTTTTAAGTTTTCCTTCATTTAATGTTGGAGCAACATACAGTAGTTGCCAAGCATCATCACCTAACATTGCCCAACTTGGTTAATCAGTATTTTGATGGGAAATTAACAGTCTTTCATTCGTTATACAATCTAAGAATCACCGGATATAGAAAACATTCCGTTACTTATATAAATGCATTTGCTTACGTAGGTGATATGATCGATAATCTCTATAGATGGGAGGGAGATTAGCTGAGTGACATAAATGAGGATCCATGTGGAAAGCAGGCCAAGGAGAAATACATGTTTGGTCTAGGCGGGGCCACCACAGGGAAGTGGGACGGTGGGAAGATAGGGGTTGGCTTCGTCATTCTACGTATATATCTACCAAAGAGTTTGATACCTTTCTATATAAACATACTCATCGGGCACCGTTTAACATTCACTCTGACTATTACATTCGGGATTCCCCGTGATCGTTATTGTTATCGAGTAAGAGAGTAGACAGAAAACACTTCCTCCGTCTTGTTTCTAGCTCCTTTCTTTTTTGTCAAGAAAGGTTCTTTGGATTAACTAGTTTGTTTCTCACTCCTTTCGTTTATGTTGTTGCCTTGTTTTTTTTTTTTTTTTGTCAAAGCTTCAAATTTTTTAGGTTGTTTTACATTTTATGTAATTCCCCCAAACTTTCATTTTCTAATGATATTTACTCTTTAACAAAAAAAAAAAAAATAGTAGACAGATGAGTTTGAAGTATAACATGGTTTTCAGTTGATCTAGTTGTAAGTTGTTTCCCTTATCTTCAGAAGCTTGTTTGCTAACCATGAGTACTTGTTTTTTGTTTTCAGGATCCAGAATTTACTCAGCGCTCCATTCAAAACGGTCATTCTTTTCTTTTCTTACTTCTTCTTCACAATGGCTACAGCTGCAGCACTTTACTAAGATTTGCACACTTGTGCAATTCCAGAAAATTATGGTGAAAAAATCTCAAAAAAAAACTTGGAGTGTCTTGGAAGGATCTGCCAATATACAGTAGTTGAGCCTCAGTTCGTATATAGTCCTGAAAAAGAGGGTTGTCCGCTCCGCACAAAGCTCCGAACAGGTCATTGATTGTATTGCGAAATGACATGTTCGGAACATAATTATAATTATATTTGTGCAGAGCGGACAACCCTCTTTTTCAGGGCCATATACGAACCGAGGCTCAACTACTGTATAATGGCAGATCCTTCCAAGACACTCCAAGATTTTTTTTGAGATTTTTTCACCATAATTTTCTGGAATTGCACAAGTGTGCAAATCCTAGTAAAGTGCTGCAGCTGTGGCCATTGTGAAGAAGAAGTAAGAAAAAAAAAGAGTGACCGTTTTAAATGGAGCGCTGAGTAAATTCTCACTTCCGAACTCTCCATTCCGACTTCCACCAGTTCGGTTAGATCCGCCAGTGGATTTTTCGATCACACTTGAAAAGATTTGCGAGTGAGAATTTTTTTTTCTTCTAAAAGGTTAATTTATTAATTCAAACTTATTATTCTCATTTCATCAAAAAAAAAAATTAATCAAAAAACTTTATTATTCTTAACATATAAAACATAACATATGTTCACCGTTAGTCTTGAAAAAAACACGATTTAAAATACAAATAATCTTATTATATAAAGTTGGATCTCTCAACGTGACCGTGACGCGTAGGATAATTATCGGACAGTGACATTTGTCACGGTTAATTTAGAACGCGACATGTGTCAAAGTAATAATATAAACTTTATAATTGTTAGTTATTAATTTTTTTAAAAGAAAAATAACAAAAAAGGAAAAAAAAATTGTGTCTATATAATGGAAACTAATAACATTGAAAAACTAAAGTAAGAGAAAAAAAAAATACCAAATAAAAATAACAAAAATGGAAAAAAATGTGTTTTATATAATAAAAACTAATAACATTAAAAAGTAAAGTAAGAGAAAAAATAAAAACTACCAAATAAAAAGTATTAAAAAAAAAAACAAAATGACTCATCTTATTATAAAGCAGAATATTTCAAATTTGCTAACTCGCCTGATCGTGACACGTGTCAAGTCAAAGATCAGATTTTGACACATGTTTAATAAAATTTTTATTATATTTTAATACATAATATTAACATTAATAAAAATAAAATTTAAAAACGGTTCCTAATCCTTAAAAATAAAGGAAAAAATAATAGTTATGTTTAGATTAAAGAAATCAAACAAAAATTATAAATAAAAGCAAAGCTGAGGAAAAAAAGAAAAACCATATTTGACTTTAGAATAAGAAATTAAACAATAGATTACAATCCTTAAAAGAAAATGAATAAAAGACAAAGTTTATAAAAATAAAAAAACCATATTTCAGTTTAGAATAAGAAAATTAAACAATAGTTTACAATTCTAAAAAGCTAGAGTTTTAAAAAGGGAAAACAAACAATTAGTATTTCTATTTAGATTAAAGGAATCTTATTATATAAAGTTGGATCTCTCAACGTAAGCGTGACACGTAGGATAATTATCAGTCACGAGATCGTGACATTTGTCACAGTTAATTTAGATCGCGACATGTGTCAATTTAATTTAAAAAAGTAAAAATAAATTTAAGTAAATATTAAAAAAAGTTAAACTAAAAAGATGCAATCTTAAAAAAAAAAAAGTAAAAATAAGAATAAGTCTGGAAAGTGACAAAAAGAAACTTAAAACTTATAATAAAGAAAAATGACAAAAAAAAACTTAAAAGTTTATAATCTACAACCACAACTGTAACGTCCGCGTTCCGGAAGAATTGATTATTGGGGTGAAATAATTAATTCGGGTTTATTCCGAGGGTGGTATCGATCGATACTGGCTTGTATCGATCGATACTGGCATGTATCGATCGACACCCGTCGGGATTTTCCTTATTGTCTTCTTCCTCTTCTCTTCTTACGGGGATAAAACCATTCTTATAGGCAAAAATCAGAATTGGTCGTGAGAGAGAGAGAGAGAGAGAAAGGGAAAGAGAGCTTGGTGAAGCTTGGATCTTGCGAGATCAAGAGAGTTGAGCTTGGTGAGAAGCTCGAAGAAGAGGTGGGAAGAGCGTGGTTTTGGCGTGAGCTAAGGGCGAAGAAAGGAAGGTCTTCTAGAGCTCGATCCATCCTATCTAAGGTGAGTTGTGACCAAAGGTTAGCAATTAAGCTTGTGTGTAGCCTTGTTAAACTTGATTGATGAATTTTGTGGGTTGTATTGGCGATTTCTGGGTTTAGATTTCGTTAAGGTTGTGAGTCGCAGGGGAGTATCGATCGATACCAGGGGTGTATCGATCGATATCAGTCCCTTGTCGGTAGACTCGAGTTGTTTTAGTATCGATCGATACCAGGTGTTCTTTTCAGTATCGGTCGATACCAGTCCCTTGTCGGGAAACTTGTGTTGTTTTAGTATCGATCGATACCAGGGGTGTATCGATCGATATCAGTCCCTTGTTGGTTGACGCGTGTTGTTTTAGTATCGATCGATACCAGGGGTGTATCGATCGATACCACTCGTTGGTGGTGCCTTGAAAGCGTGTTGTGTGTTTACTTTTCAGGCTGTGTGTTTAGCTTTTCTAGGAGTAGAATTGCTAGGCGTTGGTTTAGTTTTTCATGGTTTTGAATTGCTAATTGTGCTGGAAGTTTTAATTGGTGTTAATTAATTCTTCGTGTTAATAATTGCTGATTGTTGTGCTTGTTGGTAGCCTGTTGTTGGGATGATCAATCTCACTCAGCGTTTGGTTAGCCAAATGTTGATGCATCACTTTTGTCGATGCATGTAAAGATAAGGCGTGATCGTGGAATCGAGGCAGTGAAGAGGGGATGACTAGGACTCGGGGTTTTTGGTTGTTATTGGTGTTGCTTTTGCTGTTATAGAACTGTTAGCGTGTGTAAGCTATAGAACTTGTTTTTGCGTTGTTTATTTATAAAAAAAAAAAAAATAAAAAAAAAAAAAAAAATGCGGTCGTTTCAGTTTGGTATCAGAGCCCATACGGTTCTAGGAGCCTAGGTGGTTCTAGAATAAATTGGGTGTTGTGTGGGGTCTTAGAATCATCCTCTTCGAGCCTTGCGAGATACCACAGTGAGTATCTTTATTGTGATGATTATTTTTCGTTTTTTTAGCTTGTGCTTATGCACGTATGCAGATGGCTAGAGGGAGTGGTAGAGGTCGTGGCCGTGTGCCGGAGGAGCAGGTCGAGGAGTCGCGTGCGAGTCAGGTTGGGTCTGAGGGTGCGGCCGGTGTGAGTGCCGTTGGGGCTGGCGTGAGCGCCAGTGTGGCTGGTGTTCCAGTGGGTGCTGCGGGTGTAGCAGCGGGTGATGCTCGGGCCCGAGATTATCGCATAGCGGATCTTTTGACGAGGTTGTTGGAGCGGTTACCAGAGAGGGTACCGGCTCAGGCTTCTGTGGCTCCGGTAGTTGTGGAGGCTCAGCCTCAGGTGGCAGCTGCGGTTGCTGAGGAGCTCCCATCCTACCTTAGGATGATGGAGCATATGCAGAGGATTGGCATGAGGTTCTTCTCTGGAGGTGCTAATCCCGAGGACGCGGATGCGTGGCTGAGGAGGGTAGAGAGGAATTTCCTCTCGAGTAGGTGTCCCGCGGGATACCAAGTGGACATTGCGGTCCATTATCTGGAGAGTGATGCGCATCTCTGGTGGAGGGGTGTGGCAGCACGGATAGTTCAGGCCGCGATGGCTTGGGCGGATTTTGTGGAGGAGTTTAACTCCAAGTACTTCCCTCAGGAGGCGTTCAACCGGATAGAGTCGAGGCTTGCGAGTTTGACTCAGGGGGATCAGTCGGTACGCGAGTGTGAGGTGGATTTCAACCGGCTCGGGTCTTATGTTAGACGAGTGGTTGAGAGTGAGTCGGCCCGTCTGCAGAGATTTCTGATGGGTCTTCGGGTTGACTTGAGGAACCGTTGCATGGTGAGGGCTTTTTGCACGGTTGATGAGTTGGTTGAGACTGCAGCTTTGCTTGAGGGGGGTCTGAAAGACGAGGTGGTAGCGGTTAGACCGAGTTTTCAGGCGAGACCTGTGCAGCAGCAGTCCGGTCCGAGCAGAGGCGGTAAGCCCATGCAAGGACAGAAGCGGAAGCGGGAGAGCGCTTCGAGAGGTAGTCGGGGTGGTCCGGGTTGCTTTGGATGTGGGAGCATGGATCACCGAGTGGCGAGCTGTCCTCAGAAGGGCGGAGTGCGAGTGGATTCTCGAGTGTGCTATCACTGCAAGGAGGCGGGGCACATCCGGCCTTAGTGTCCCCAGTTGCTGCAGAGTGAGACCACGGTGGTGTAGCCCATCAGGCAGGTGGCATCAGCGCCTCGAGTGTACTCCATCACCGAGTCCGGAGAGCCGAGTTCCAGGCCGATCACATGTATTTTGCTTAAACTCATCTAAGTTTAATTCTATGTTGGGGAATGTCGTGCTTGTCGGGGTGTTAAGGTTCTCGGCACATGTATATGTGCATGGACCTTGTGTGTTGGAGGTGTAGAGTGTCATGTGTTGTTTGACACGGGAGCATCGCATTGCTTCGTTTCCCCGGAGTTGGCCGAGAAGGCTAATCTTCAAAGCGAGCCCGGTGTGAGTTTGGGTTTCGTGGAGGTTGCCGGGGGGAAGCTCCTGAGAATTCACGGTCGGGTGCGAGACGTGGATGTTCAGGTAGCAGGAGAGTCCATGCCTGCCGATTTGATTATCTGCTCAGTGGAGCTGTACGATGTCATCTTGGGCATGGATTGGCTCGGGAAGTTCAGAGCGCATCTTGACTGTCACCGAGGGCGAGTCGAGTTCGACCGAGGGAAAGGGAAGATGGTGTATCAGGGTGTGAGACCGACTTCCGGGAGTCTCGTGATCTCGGTTGTGCACGCGGAGCGTCTGATGGACAGGGGTTGCGAGGCGTATTTGGCTACTATTTCCTTGCCGGAGGCCGTCGGAGAGGCTAGGGTTCAGGATATTCGTGTGGTTCGTGAGTTCCAGGATGTGTTCCAGTCGTTGCAGGGGTTGCCACCGTCTAGGTCGGATCCTTTCACTATCGAGTTGGAACCAGGGACGGCACCGATATCCAGGGCTCCTTATAGGATGGCTCTAGCAGAGATGGCAGAGCTGAAGAAGCAGTTGGCGGAATTGTTGGGCAAGGGGTTTATTCGCCCGAGTTCGTCACCGTGGGGAGCACCGGTGTTGTTCGTGAAGGAGAAGGACGGGAGTTTTCGGTTGTGTATTGACTACCGGGGACTTAACCGAGTCACAGTGAAGAACAGGTATCCTCTTCCTCGGATTGATGAGTTGTTGGATCAGTTGAGAGGGGCTACTTGGTTCTCCAAGATTGACTTGGCGTCGGGATATCATCAGATTCCCATTGATGAGGTAGATATCCGGAAGACGGCTTTCAGATCTCGTTACGGCCACTACGAGTTTGTGGTGATGCCATTTGGGTTGACAAATGCACCGACTGCATTTATGAGATTGATGAACAACGTTTTCCAAGAGTATCTGGATGAGTTCGTGATCATCTTTATCGATGATATCTCGGTGTATTCGAGGAGCCGGGAGGAGCATGAGGTGCATCTGCGTGTGGTTCTTTCAAAGTTGCGGGAACAGAATTTATTTGCTAAGTCGAGCAAGTGTAGCTTCTGGCAGCGGGAGATCGGTTTTCTGGGTCACATTGTCTCTGCAGAGGGAGTGTCGGTAGATCCGGAGAAGATCCAGGCCATTAGTACTTGGCCGAGGCCGAGGAATGCTACTGAGATTCGGAGTTTTCTCGGGTTGGCGGGGTATTATCGACGGTTCGTCAAGGGTTTCGCGAGTCTG
The DNA here is from genome assembly GCA_002933915.1 of Eutrema heterophyllum. NCBI lineage: Eukaryota > Viridiplantae > Streptophyta > Magnoliopsida > Brassicales > Brassicaceae > Eutrema > Eutrema heterophyllum. Next base: position 302,364 of record PKMM01011711.1, on the reverse strand, counting down.
GCCAAGCCTATGACGAAGCTGACGGGAAAGGATGTTTCTTTTGTGTGGTCCTCGGTGTGTGAGGAGAGTTTCGCGGAACTGAAGACCATGTTGACTAGTACTCCAGTATTGGCGTTGCCTGAGTCGGGCGAGCCTTACGTGGTGTACACCGATGCGTCGGGAGTGGGTCTTGGCTGTGTGTTGATGCAGCGGGGGAAGGTTATTGCCTATGCTTCGCGGCAGCTGCGGAATCATGAGGGCGACTACCCTACCCATGACCTGGAGATGGCTGCAGTAGTTTTCGCTTTAAAGATTTGGAGATCTTATCTTTATGGCGGAAAGGTGCAGGTGTTCACAGATCATAAGAGCTTGAAGTGCATTTTCACTCAGCCTGAGTTGAATTTGAGGCAGAGGCGCTGGATGGAGTTAGTGGCCGATTATGATCTGGAGATAGCTTACCATCCTGGTAAGGCTAATCTGGTTGCGGATGCGTTGAGTCGGAAGCGGGTGGCTTTGGCTCGGGAGCTCGAGGTTGATTCTTTGGTGAGCGAGATTAGCACATTGCGCTTATGTGTTGTATCTCAGGAACCTTTGGGCTTAGAGGCGGCTAACCAGGCGGATCTTTTGAGCAGAGTTCGGTTGGCTCAGGAAAAAGATGAGGGTTTGGTTAAGGCTTCGAGAGCGGAGGGTTCTGAGTATCAGGTATCTGCGAACGGCACTATCCTTGTTAGTGGGAGGGTATGCGTACCTTTGGATGAGGATTTGCGACGAGAGATCCTGAGTGAGGCTCATTCGAGTATGTTCTCGATTCATCCAGGGGCGACTAAGATGTACCGCGATCTCAAGCGCTATTATCATTGGGTCGGGATGAAGAAGAATGTTGCTAACTGGGTCGCGTCGTGCAACGTGTGCCAGTTAGTGAAGGCGGAGCACCAGGTCCCGAGTGGTTTGTTGCGGAGTTTACCCATTCCAGAGTGGAAGTGGGATATGATCACGATGGATTTCGTGGTGGGTTTACCAGTTTCTCGGACCAAGGATGTTGTTTGGGTCATCGTTGATCGATTGACCAAGTGTGCGCGTTTTCTGGCCATTAAGAAGACCGATGGGGCAGCGGTTTTGGTTAGGAAGTACGTGCATGAGATTGTGAGACTGTATGGAGTACCGGTGAGCATTGTCTCGGACCGGGATCCTAAGTTCACATCGGAGTTCTGGAAGGCGTTTCAGGCGGAGATGGGCACGAAGTTTGACTTGAGCACGGCGTATCATCCTCAGACAGATAGGCAGTCCGAGCGGACCATCCAGACTCTGGAGGATCTGTTGAGAATGTGCGTGCTGGATTGGGGTGGTCACTCGGTGGATCACTTGAGTTTGGTAGAGTTTGCGTATAACAATAGATACCAGGCGAGTATTGGGATGGCTCCATATGAGGCTCTGTATGGGAGGCCATGTCGTACCCCCTTGTGTTGGACACAAGTGGGGGAGAGGAGCACTTTGGGTGCGAGTTTTGTTCAGGAAACCACAGAGAAGATCCGGGTTTTGAAAGAGGCCCAGGATCGGCAAAAGAGTTATGCCGATAAGAGGCGGAAGGAGCTTGTGTTTGAGGTTGGAGATAGTGTGTATCTCAAGATCGCTTTACTGAGAGGTCCGAACAGGTCCATTACTGCGACTAAGTTGAGTCCGAGGTATATGGGGCCGTTCCGGATTGTGGAGCGTGTTGGACCGGTAGCGTATCGGTTGGAGTTACCCGCGGCTATGTAAGCATTTCATAAGGTCTTCCATGTGTCGATGCTAAAGAAGTGTTTGTATAGGGGTGACGAGGTATTGGCTGAGATTCCGTCAGATCTCCAGCCCAATATGACCGTTGAGGCGAGACCTGTGAGAGTTCTCGAGCGGAGGGGCAAGGAGCTTCGTCGGAAGAAGATTCCGATGATGCGAGTTCTGTGGGACTGTGACGGGGTACATGAGGAAACTTGGGAGCCAGAGGCTAGGATGGAAGCGAGGTTCCAGAAGTGGTTCCAGAAGCAAGCTGCGGTTTGAGTTCCATCGAGAGGTTCCAGTTTCGGTTATAGTTGTATGTTATGTGTGTTTCATTTTGTATTTCCGTTGTGTGAAACGATGTTACATTATGATGTATAATAAGATGAGTATTTCTTATTATTGGTGACTTTGGGAGTCACGGTTTTGCATTACGTTTGGGGTAAAAAGCGTTAATGCGAGAGAGTAATAAGATGGATGTTCTTATTGCTGTTGTGAGCGTTGCGTGTTTTCAGTTAAGCTTGTTCGGGAAAATGAGTCAAGTGACGAGACCGGGTTATTTCACTTAGCGGTTCTATGTGGTGGGTCGGATTGCAGGCGTATGGTACTTGTTTGTTTTGTTACGTTTGTACTGATGACCTACTGCAGAGAGTTGTTGGGTGTTAGAGGTAGCCTAGTCATAGTTGTCTTGACAAGTTTTTCTAAAGTGAGCCGACACTGGAAGGTGCGCAAGGGCGGTGCGATGGCCTGGTTATTGGTTATGCACGGCAGATATTCTGGGTACGGAATATGGGTGATGCCGGTGTTGCCTTGCGAGGATTTACACGGATCACGGGAGGTAGTTCAGTCGAGATGCTTATAGATGTGTGACTTATTGCTCGTTGAGAGGACTAGTTCCTCTGGTGCCGATAGCTCGCAGGACTGTGTGTCTTGCGAGTGTGACTGGCGATGTACCCAGGCTCGAGAGGTTTATAGCCTAGAGTGATACGTGATACCGTGGATTCGTAAGGAGTATGTCCTAGACGTAGGATATATTCCTTAGAATTAAGTGGTATGGGGTATCGAGACTCTTACATGTTATATTACCGAGTGGAGTGGTACGGCAGATACCCAGAGCTCGGAGATGCTGCGGTGTCTTGGGTGCTGTGGTATGGTTGATACCTTGCGAGGTATGGTGAATATCCTGCCGGATATGGCAGATGCTCATAACTCGGAGATGCTGCGATGTCTTGAGTGATGGGGTTTGGCTTGTGTTTGAGCAATAAGTACATATGATGCCGCGGTGTCATAAGCATAGGGACTGAGTGGGAAACCTCGGAGGTTGGTTTTGGACCTCGTGTGGGTGTTGAGATGGCCGGGTTGGCCAAGGTTTATGTAATCGTTGCGACGATTAAGGTTCATTGGAGATGAACGGTTCATGGGAGATGAACGGTAACGAAGATTCGAGGTCGAATCTATGTTAGTG
>PKMM01011711.1:228302-298936 GCA_002933915.1 Eutrema heterophyllum | reverse complement strand
CATTGTGATTTCAGTCCCGTCTTTCTCGAATTTCCATTCCGTAACAATCTTCCCCGACTCTATGTCGAGCTGCTTAACACCACTCGAGTGCGGTTTCCCTTGTTTAGCCGGGCTCATCAGCATCATATTAGTCTCTGCCCTCATCAAAAGAGCCTTGTTTGGTGTTGTCTGGCTCGAACCCGGTCCGAATTTCGAGTTTCCAGCATCAAATCTCACGCACACACCTTTCCCATGAATCCCACGCTCCATATTACTATAAACCTGAACCCCTAAATCATTCACCAAGAATGAATTATCCAATGCTCCTAAAGCCAAACTGTGCACTCCACCATTCGCCACCTCTTCAAATTCTTCCGTCAAATCCGTATTTTTCTTCGCCCGAGTTTCCTCTTCATCCGGTGGACCTTCAGCATCCTCCCACATAGAATCATCAGCAGCCTCTGGATTAGCCCACCCGATGAAATCTTTCCCATAAACTTTGATCCTGCTCTCCTCTGATGCCTTGACCTTATACACATTCTCAAACAGATAGTCCTGGAACCTGGTAACAAACTTCCTATAATCCTCATCCGTCAAAAACTTCAAAGCCCAAACACCATTACTCACAAAATCAACCCTACGCTGGTCCCCAAACATTTTCAGCTGCATATCCGTCGAAACCCTAGCTGTAACCTTAGAACCGACGCCCAGAAACCAGAAGGACTCACCTCCTTCACCTGATGCTTTACCATCATCATAATCATTAATATCCTCTCCGTCCACCGTCGACGTTTTGACGAACTTGTATGATGTCAGTTTATCTGTGATGATCCATTTCGCTTTGGGCGTGTTTCCACCGATATGGCGGTGAAGCTTTACCGCGTTTTTCATATTGGGCGTTACGGATGGTGGGTATTTCAACTTCAAGGCTGTCAGCTTCTGCTCAATCTCGAGAGAAGAGGAACCAGATGGCCCCGAAGAAGAAGAATCAGATGGTCCTGAGAGGTATGAACCAGAAGCAGACGACGATCCTTGCTTTTTCGAGACATCTGCGTCATTACTGATCCTCATCTTCTTCATAGTACTCCGAATCGGAATCCGTATCCGAGTCGGTGATCCGATCTTCCCTACTCTGAGAAGTACCCATGATTCGATCAGCTACAAGAAAGACGAAACGGAGAGGCAGCGAAAATAAACTTTCCTCTTTTGAATTCTCGCAGCCGAATCAGAAAAGATCGTTACCAAAAATTCAGGCCAGAATCGAAACGAATTTGGAAATTTTCTCTGGATAGAATATAGAAGGAGAAATGATCTGATGATTCTCGAGAAAATTGGATGAGAGAGAGAGAGAGTTTGTAGGGGGAGGAAGTTAGGGCTTTGGGGAGGAGAATTGGGGATTTTATAGGGTACGAGAATCTGTTGGGAAATTCGTTTAGCGTCCATATAACGTTGGGCTTTGCTTCGACCTGACGCATCGCTTTTAGAACGCGTCGGTGACTGCCTTGGCGTTTTAGATGTCTAAATAAGAGTCTTAGGAGAAAAACTTATACACACACTAGGATGTTGTCATGGGTATAGATTTCGCGGATCTAAATGGATCATGTTTTAAAAAAAACACTCATTTAAATTCATTTAACAGTTTGAAATAAATGGGTTTAAATATTTAGACCCGTATAATAAAAAAGTTTTCAATCAAAATAAATGAACCCCTTTAAATACGTTTATACTTAAATTATTAACAAGATAAAATATTATTTATAACAAAAATAATAAATAATAATTTCTTGCCAAAAAAAAAAAAAAAAAATTGTTTTCTCGCCAAAAACGTAAAATCCGTTTTCCCGCCAAAAAATATAAAAAACAAATTTCCGCCAAAACGTAAAATCTCGTTTTCCTGCCAAAAAATATAAAATAAAAATTTCCACTACGTAAAATCTTGTTTTCCCTCAAAAACGTAAAATTTCGTTTAGTTTATTTACATAACAAATAGAATTACTGTTTGCCTATCCCAAACAAAAAAAAATTACTGTATATTTTAAAATCTTCAAATCCATACTTCTCTAATTATCTCTACCTTCTACGAATATGCATTATGCACAAGATCTATTCTATCTAGTGAAAAATAGGATTGAAAATGAAAAAAAAAAAAAACAGAAAAATTATATCAAAATTAGGTCAAAATAATAATTGACGCACCAGGTAGGGGTCGAACCTACGACTACGACCTTCTGCTTAGGAAACAGACGCTCTATCCACTGACCTGCAGGCGCTTTCTTATCTTGATTTGAATACTTTCATATTTTCTCTATGCATTTTCTTCACCCAGCTTTATATATATTTCTTATGCTCCCCACCAAGATACAATACACATCTCAACTTATTCAACTGAACAAACAGAGATGCAAAACACGTATATCAGAATCGTGACTCAAATCTCATAGATCAGAATCAATAAGCAACAACAACAAAGAAAACAACCCACAAAGAAAAATGGCAGCTTTTGTAATTCTTCTCTGGGATTTGCTTTGTGTAGTTCCTAAACAAGACTTAAGACGAAAACAGATCGGTCCTTGATTTGGGTTTTGAGAAAAGATCAGAAAGGGGAAAAGAAAAAGAAAAAAACTCCAAAAACTAATCTAGCTAAAACGATGTGAGATTGGGGCAGTCGATAGAAACCCAAAAGCAATAAAATTCCAAGAATCCTAATGCTAAGCGGCAAAAACAAAACGAAAAGCCTTACCTTTTTCCCTCGCCCGCGAAATGTTCCGCGGGGTTTCAATAACCGCGAAACAGAAGAAACTCGGTGGTTGAGTGGGTGAGAGGAAGAAGAAAGATGAGTGGCAAAGCCCTTTTGCCCCCAGAAAAAGAGGACGAAGAAACGGTGTGAGTTTGGTCTTGTTTGGGCCTCATTATGAATTATATTGTTAATGGGCCATTAATGAACCCATCTACATTTCTCTAACGAATCAGATAATAGAATATGTATTTTGCAGAATCTCATTCCTTTAGATATGAATTTGTTACGATTCTTCCAAAATGTCTACAAAACCCAAGGAAACGATCTTCTAGCTTCTGAAGCTACAACCACACACTTTCCCATTTCCATCACAAAATAGAGATTCTGATAAACAGATTCTTGATCAAACCCATATTCAGGACTACGAAAATTAGAAAGGGCCCAAACCTGTTTTGCCAAAGAACATGTGAATAGAACATGATTTACCGATTCACCTTCTAATCCACAAATATGACATCTAGAGTCAAACTATATTTTAAGATTTGTCGGGTTACAACTGGGCCCCACAACCCGACCGACCGGTCCAGTCTGGGTTTCAAAACATACACATGTCCGAAGCTAAAACAAATTTTTAACCCTATCACGAAGAGACCTTGAGAAGTCACCTACTTGTTTCTTAACCCTATAACGAAGATGAGCAAATGAATAACATTTGCAATTGGGAAAAATAATTCGACCTCTTCTTCCACGATTGGACGATGCTGGTGATTCCAGGTGATCATTTGATTCTTTTATTCAAATTTGCTCTATAAAATGACGTAACCAATTAGAATTATTGCTAATCAAGAACAGATGAAAAATCCTCGAGAACATCTAAAAAGGCCTCAACAGTGGTTTACGCCCATTGGGCCTGATTAGAAACTAATGATCCTCAATTTTTTTTTTATCCTGTGAACTATACCATTTGTGGTATAGATAGGTAAGCCAAGAATTATGTATTGGAATTTATTTTGACTCATACAATTTTGTTAGAGTCAACAACAAAAAAAAAAAAAAAAAAAAAACAGCATTCGTCTATTCTACGTTCAGCAAGACTTAAGTTGATCAAAAAATGTAGTTATATAAAACTTATTGAAGAAATATTATATTTGAACATTATCTTTATCAGACAACACAAATTACATATTAAAAGATAAGGCAGAAAGTTATGTTAGTCTTAAGGGACAAAAGGAAGAAGTTATATCAATCAAAGATGTCAAAAAGGCATCTTTTTTTACCCCCTCTTTATTTTTATTTTTTTTACCCCCTCGACGAAGAGGCATCTTTGTTTTTTTTTGTTTTTTTTTTGTAACTACAAGAGGCATCTCTTAACAATATATTAACGATGATGACATACGCATAAGAACAAATGGGGATAACAAAAATAATTACATTTTACTTAAAATATATAAGTGGGAATTTTTAAATAATAAATAGCGTGTTTATAACAAATAATTGTCTTGACACAAACGCATCACATCTACATAAACTCGTCACCTAACTTAAGACCCAAACTTCTAATTACTTTTAACAATGGAGAATATTGATCTAACTTTCATCCAAGAACCAGAGCATAGAGCAAATTTGAATTTCACCACTATCGACTCCGAAGATATACCAACGATAGATCTCTCGCACCTCGATGATCCTAAAAAGGTTCAAACCGCGATCTCAGAGATTGGAGAGAGTTGTGAAGATGTTTTTCAAGTGATCAACCATGGTGTGCCTTGTGATGCAAGACAGCGATTAGAGAGAGTTGTGAAGATGTTTTTCGATCTTCCTCTAGAAGAGAAGATTAAAGTGAAGAGGGACGAGGGGAATCCAATGGGGTATTATGATGGATAACATACAAAGAGGGTTAGAGATTGAAAAGAAGTGTTTGATGTGCATTTCAAGGATCCCATGGTTCTTCCTACTTCAACAGATCATAAAGATGAAGGTGTAAAAGTTGCTTACAACAAGTGGCCTCAGTTTCCTTCTGATTTCAGGTATTTAATTATAGATTTTATTTTGTTAGTTAAAGAACCATTCAATTTATTAGTTGCCACCATGTGTTGGTAGCTCAATTATAGTATTAGTACTGTAACACCCCGGTCGCCACTGTTCGTGGGTTTCCACGCCCACTCTCGTCCCGTGGACCCCACTCTCGTCGGTCGATGCACTAGTTTGTGAGGCTCGAAAGACTTGTTTACTATCCTGCAAATCACCACGTGATTTTTTCCCGTGTTTTGTCCTCACTCACACGATATCGAAAATCACTTCTCGATATGTTACCCATCCTTAAATTGCTCCAGCTCAAATACGCTTCACTCTAGAGTTCTCTCTGGACAAGTGACAGAAAATCTAAATGCATTTTGGTGATATAGGTAACCAAATCAATTGTTTTAAACCTCTCTATATACACCACCATATATATTCGAGAATCGGGATGTTACAAGTAGTTACACAACCAAAAATCAAAAAAGTTTTTTTTCTTGATAAACTTTTGTTATACTATGAGTTAATTTTCTTTTTTCTATCTCAAACAATGATTATAGGGAAGCACATGAAGAATATTCAAAGCACGCGGAAAAACTTGCGTTTAAGATTCAAAGGCTATAAGTGGGGTAAGTTCTATGTCAGCCGGAACAGAAGCGATTTTCGTAAGCTGGAGATTGAAAGCATTGAGATCGATCACTTCAAAGTTGCAACCTAATAATGTGATGTATCGATTTTTCTTTACCAATTCAACTAGTATTATTTAGACTAAGGTGTGCAAGTTAAATTGGCCGGTAAGAAAAAGGGACCTATTTAACACTCGTGACCTCTATGAAGATTCCGTCCACATTCATCTTTGGCATCTTTTGGTCAGCTTCCTCCAAGTCCTAATCCTGATCCTGGCTGTAAATCCTAATTAACCTACTGTGATCAAAATAAAATTAATTGTTTACAGAAATTAGTCTAGATTCATTTCATCACCTATTTTTACGATACACACGAAGTCTACGTGGCATTGTCTTATAAACCAAACCCAAACCGCACCACAAAATTTATCTGATATCTCCAAAGCCTCACCAAATCAACATAAGAACCACCGCAAAAACCGCCATGGGAGGACTCGACGAAGCTTTTATCCAAGTTCCAGAACACAGACCCAGCACTCATCTCACAAACTCCGGTGATTTCATTTTCTCCGACGAGATCCCGACCATCGACCTCTCCTCCATCGATCGTGACAAGACGGCGATCGCGACAGAGATCGCAGGGGCATGCGAGAGATGGGGATTTTTCCAGGTGATCAACCACGGCTTGCCGTTGGATTTAAGGCGTCGGGTAGAGAAGACGGCGGCGGATTTTTTCGATCTGACAACGGAGGAGAAGAGGAGAGTGAAAAGAGACGAAGTGAATCCTATGGGTTATCACGACGAGGAACACACTAAGAACGTTAGGGACTGGAAAGAAGTTTTCGATTTCCTCTTGCAGGATCCGACGATTGCTCCGGCGACTCCGGAGCCGGAAGATACCGAGCTCCGAAAGCTCACGAACCAGTGGCCGCAAAACCCTTCTGACTTCAGGTGATCATTTGATTCCTCTCACTCAAATTGAGTAAAAACCATCTGATTGATTTGATTGCTAATCACGAGTTCGACAACATCTAAAAACGCTTTAAACAAGGGGTTTAAGGCCCAATGGGCCTGTCTCGAATCCATTTACTATATAATCTAATAATTATACTTACTAATCATGTGTGGTAGAGAGGTATGCCAAGAATATGCAAGAGAAGTTGAGAAGTTAGCATTCAAGCTCTTGGAGCTTATTTCCATTAGCTTAGGTCTATCCGGTGATCGGTTAACGGGTTACTTCAAGGAGCAAACGAGCTTTTTGCGGTTTAATCATTACCCTCCTTGCCCGAACCCCGATCTAGCATTAGGCGTTGGACGCCACAAAGATGGAGGAGCTCTAACAGTCTTGGCCCAAGATAGTGTTGGTGGGTTACAAGTGAGCCGTAGATCGGATGGACAATGGATCTCAGTGAGACCGATCCCCGATGCTTTGATCATTAACATTGGCAATTGTATGCAGGTAAAACATGAACTTTTCAGGAGAGATCAAGAAACCAATATATCTTATGATATGTTACATTTGATATTTGATTAATGCAATTTGGTCATATAAAGTGTATGTTGTGGAGTAGGTGTGGACAAATGACAAGTATTGGAGTGCAGAACATAGAGTGGTAGTGAACACAAGCAAAGAGAGATTCTCAATACCATTCTTCTTTTTCCCATCGCACGAAGCCAACATTGAGCCATTGGAGGAGCTTACAAGTGAAGAAAACCCGCCTTGTTACAAAAAGTACAACTGGGGCAAGTTCTTTGTTTCAAGAAACAGAAGTGATTTCAAGAAGCTCCAAGTTGAGAACATCCAGATTGATCACTTCAAGGCTTAATTAATCACATTATGTTCATTAGCAAAACATTTCCTAATAATGTCTCGGGGGTTTGTATTACCCATGTTAAATTTACTTCTCTCTCAATATTCGTAACTTAAAACCACATTTTTAAAAGTTTTTTCGGTCATAAGGCAAATATTATTTGTGCTATTGATAAAAGGAAAAAAAAAACTATATTTGTGCTACAAAAAAAAGAAACACATATTTAAATCAAAAGAAAAAAGAAACAAATATTATATTTGTAAAATAAAAAAAGGAGAGAAAAAGATGGTCGAAAAAGAGGAGTAGGTGGGGGGGGGGGGCGTCGGCTTTTTGATTAGTTAAAAAAAAAAAACACACGAGTGATCAACCGATTCGACTCACCGAGTCAAAGGAGTACAGATTCAACTCGTTCAAGCTACAAGTTGGGTTTTTTTTTTTTTAATAACATTTTTCTTTTTCTTTCCAATTTTTTTTTTTTTTTTAGTTTTTTTGTTTGTTTGGTTGGGTCACTCAGGTCAGGTGTAAAAGAAAAAGAGAGTGTTGTGTAACCCCTTTGACCATAATCAAAGCTTTTTACGAACTCCTTCAGATCTGAAAGGGTTCTCAGTCTCTGTCCCGTATTCTCCGGCGTCGTTTCATGATCTGACTTCGGTCTCTTCTTCTCCTCTTTCTTTCTTTTAATTTTTTCCTCTTTTACTTCGTCAACTGTTTCTCTGAACATGCCACGCCCTTTCTTCCACAAGTTAATTTTCTCATCCACTATCCAGGAAAAGCGTCTGGTAAACTCCCTCTTCTCTTCCTTTTATCCAAAAATCTCTTCTTCTTCTTTTTTGGTTTTCAAAGTTTTAATTCTTTGATTTTGGTGCGAAATTGAGGGTTTCCAAAGTTGGAATCTGGTGTCGAGTTTGCAAGATTATGCGTTTTGACTCTTCTTTAATTTCCTGCAATCAAACTGTCTTTGATTCTTGGTAGAAACCGAGGTCAAGATTGTATTTTTTTTTGTTTTCAGTGTTGGGAGCTGAAACTTTGAGTTAGGAAGATTGAAAGGTTTCATTTTGTAAGCTTGTGTTGTATCATTCGTCCAATGGGAACTTGTAGATTTTCGAATCAGAAGTCTGCAAGTCAGTAACTTTTGGTCATTTTTTGGGATTGGTGGGAAATTGGGTTGGAGAAATCTACATCTGGTCTCGGATTTTGATTGGAATATCTCTTATCTAACAGCAAATTGAGTGTAGTTTGGGAATGTGTTTCGATTGAGTTGACTTCTGATGATGATAAGATGTATGATTCTGTCAGATTGATGCAACTTCTGAGGAGAACACGTTGAGATCTGTTTTGTTTACTCTATTTTGACTGTCTTCTCAGTTTGACTTAATAGGTCTGAGATTTTAGATTCCTTATTGATAATAGAGTATTGTATCTTGTTGTGAGTGAAACTCTAAAACTGAGTAGTAATTGACTTTTTATTTTATTTTCTATATGTCTATGCTTTAAGTTTCTTCTTGTTTTCTTAAGATAAAGTGTTTTGTGTAGAAGAAAAAAGGAGAGCACATTTTACGGTTTATTATCTGCTTTATTATCACAATAGATGATACAGTGATTAGTCATCACTTGTGCAGATTCCCACATGAAAGTTTGTGGATTGTTATGGACAAACTTAAATACTATTTGGTTCTTAATTTTGCATATAAGTAAAGAGAATTTCCCAGGAATAAAGCTTTCGGTTAACATAGGCTTGAATGTTCACCTAAAGTTCACAAGCATATGATTTATGTGATAAGATCATAGTAGTGGCATAATCACTCTACTCTAGTCAAAGATAAATGTACATTGTTACAGGTATAGTAGTGGACTGTGTCTCTCTGTTGATGCCTACAAAACTGAAAAATGACCATTTAGATTGTGATTTTAAACTAGGAAAAGCCGTCTTTTCTCCAGCTATATTTCATGTCATTCCTTATATATGTTGTGGATCTTTTTATTTACTTTTTGTTTTTGCATTCCGGTATGCTTGTGCAGAGAGTCCCAGATAAGTTTGTGAGTAAATTCAAGGATGAGCTTTCGGTTGCTGTTGCACTCACAGTACCTGATGGTCATGTTTGGCGTGTAGGACTAAGGAAAGCTGAGAACAAAATTTGGTTTCAAGATGGTTGGCAAGAGTTTGTTGACCGTTACTCCATTCGCATTGGTTACCTTTTGATTTTTAGATACGAAGGAAACTCTGCCTTCAGCGTTTACATTTTCAATTTATCCCACTCTGAGATCAATTACCATTCCACCGGTCTCATGGATTCCGCGCACAACCACTTCAAACGCGCCCGTTTGTTCGAAGACCTTGAAGATGAAGATGCTGAGATCATCTATCCTTCTTCCGTATACCCATCACCGCTTCCTGATTCTACTGTACCTGCCAATAAAGGATATTCTGGTTCAGCCATCCAAAGCTTGTTCACTGGACCTGTTAAAGGTGATTTCATTTATCTTTCTTGTTTCCGCGGATTAATCGTTATCCTCTTTTAAGATTGATTTTTAATATTTACTTTTTTTCCCAGCTGAGGAGGCAACGCCAACCCCAAAAGTTCCGAAAAAGAGAGGGAGGAAGAAGAAAAATGCTGATCCTGGTAAGCATTTTCCTCTTTTAAATTCTTCAGTCTCTTGTTCATAGTGATCCCCAGATTGATCCTCATTAGATATCATTTTGACATGGTCCATCCAGAGGAAATAAACTCATCTGCTCCGCGCGATGATGACCCAGAGAACCGTTCAAAGTTCTACGAGAGTGCTTCTGCAAGAAAGAGAACCGTGACTGCAGAAGAGAGAGAGAGGGCCATCAATGCTGCGAAAACGTTCGAGCCAACAAACCCTTTCTTCAGAGTTGTTCTGCGACCATCCTATCTATACAGAGGTTGCATCATGGTAATTAAAAAAAACATGTCAGAATCCCCAAGTCAAGATCATTATTACAACATTTTGAGTATTGGGTGAAAAAAGCCAAATCTCTGCTTCTCTGCACAATGGTCTCTAAAGAAGTCTTCTTCTTTCTTTCTTTTTGTTTCTTTCAGTATCTACCTTCTGGGTTTGCTGAGAAGTATTTAAGTGGGATCTCTGGATTCATCAAGGTCCAGCTCGCGGAGAAACAATGGCCTGTGCGATGCCTCTACAAAGCCGGGAGAGCCAAATTCAGCCAAGGATGGTACGAGTTCACTCTGGAGAACAACCTAGGAGAAGGAGACGTCTGCGTGTTCGAGCTGCTCAGAACCAGAGATTTCGTTCTTAAAGTGACAGCCTTTCGAGTCAACGAGTACGTCTGAAACAAAGATCACTCACTGTAGGTATTATGGGTGTGATCGATCTGCAGTGGGGGGGACAATTTCGTGTAGGGGTGTCTTAATTTAAAACAACTAAAACTCTTTTTATCTCTCTGTGTCATTGCGTCAGTGTCTCGTTCGTTGTTCTCTCGGTGTTTCTTGATGTGGATAAGTTGTTTTACCATTATATATAACCTCGGAGTGGAACTCAAATTGTTTGAGTAGAAGTTAGGGTTAAGAAGCTTTTAGAAGCTTGTAAATACCTAATCTCCATCAATTTGGTATCGACGCTTGTGACCAAGAAAGATGATATGATGAAGATGGGTTTGTGTTGTTGAATCTTTGCTTCTCTTTTGTCTTTTTCCTTCTCTTTGGCTTAAATTGAGCATTTAGAAATTACAGAATCAGAATTGGCGCGTATGAGCTCGGTTTTTCCTGGACCAAGATTTTTGTCCTTGTTGCACCAGAATTCGAAAACCCTAATTCAGGCTAAGCAAATCCATGCTCAGTTGGTCATTAATGGCTGCCAAGAGAATTCTCTTTTCGGCAAACTCATAGGCCATTATTGTTCGAAGCCATCTACAGAAAGCTCCAACCTTGCTCATTTACTGGTATTCCCTCGATTCAGTAATCCTGACAAGTTTCTCTTCAACACATTGCTTAAATGCAGCAAACCAGACGACTCGATTCGGATTTTCGCCAATTGGGCATCAAAAAGTTCGTCGCTTCTCCTCAATGAGCGCACGTTTGTCTTCGTCCTTGGCGCTTGTGCCAGGTCAGCTTCATCTGTTTCGGCATTGCGGGTTGGCAGAATTGTTCATGGGATGGTGGTAAAGCTTGGGCTTCTCTCCGAATCTGAATTGATTGGAACCACTTTACTCCATTTCTACGCTAAGAACGGGGATTTACGTTACGCGAGGAAAGTGTTCGACGAAATGCCTGAGAGAACCTCTGTTACATGGAACGCAATGATCGGAGGATATTGTTCACATAAGGACAAAGGGAATCACAATGCTAGAAAGGCTATGATTCTGTTTCGGAGATTCTCCGGCTACGGTAATGGAGTTGGACCTACTGATACAACCATGGTTTGCGTTCTTTCAGCCATTTCTCAGACGGGTTTTCTCGAAATCGGTTCCCTTGTTCATGGTTACATAGAAAAACTCGGTTTTACACCCGAAGTTGATGTCTTCGTTGGTACTGGACTTGTAGACATGTACTCGAAATGCGGCTGCTTAGATAGTGCTATCTCAGTGTTCGAGCTAATGAAAGTGAAGAATGTCTTGACATGGACTTCAATGGCTACGGGGCTAGCTCTCAACGGAAGAGGAAACGAAACACCGAATCTTCTAAACCGAATGGCAGAATCTGGGATTAAACCAAACGAAATTACTTTCACTAGCTTGCTTTCGGCTTATCGTCATATAGGTCTTGTTCAAGAAGGACTCGAGTTGTTTCAGAGCATGAGGACAAGATTCGGTGTCACTCCGGTTATTCAACACTACGGATGCATAGTAGATCTTCTCGGTAAAGCAGGGCGGTTACAAGAAGCGTATGAGTTTGTATTGGCTATGCCTATCAAACCCGACGCTATCCTGTTAAGAAGTCTCTGCAATGCCTGCAGCATTTATGGAGAGACTGTGATGGGAGAAGAGATCGGAGAGGCTCTTCTCGAGATGGAACAAGATGAGAAGAAACTGTCGGGTTCTGAATGCGAATGCGAAGATTATGTCGCTTTATCGAATGTGTTAGCTTCTAAAGGGAAATGGGTAGAGGTAGAGAAGCTGAGGAAAGAGATGAAAGAAAGAAGAATCAAAACAAGACCTGGTTACAGTTTTGTTTGAAATATCTTGTTACAGGTCAGAATCAAAAACTAATTCTTGTGCAATTCAAGTTTTGGTTTCACCAAGTCAATAATTAACATTACACAACAGAAACACTTGCAGGTCTCGGTTCTGTTAAAAGAACTGTTTTCCCCTGAAGACTCTCTTTTCTTCTTCTTCTTCTTCTTCAAGAACTTTGATTGAATTGATCCCATCAACATCTACACGAAGATAAAGAAATTCAGATCCTAATCTTCATACTCATACTCATAACATTGTTATTAAGGACAAAGTCTGTTCTTTTTTTTTGGTTCTTACCGTTTAGAATCTTCTCAAACTCGTTGTCTATTGGTCTCTTCTTGGGTTTGTCCTCTGAGTCACCACCTTTAACAGATTGATCCTTTCCCCTTGTACCTTGAATTCGAAGAAACCCTGCGTCTGTAAGGTGGATTACCTCATCGTCGCTGTCACTGATATGAACTTCATCCAGTGGATATTTTATCTCACAAGCCGAAACATCGAAGATCATTACACGGAAACTCGAGTTTCCTTTGTATTCAAAGAGGAGAAAATGGCCTTCGCTGATGGAATGAGCCTCTGCAAACTCACTCCAACCCTCTTGGAACCAAATCTCTTCACCGATCCGTTTAAGCTTTATCGAACGCTTGAATCCCACAGGAGACTCCAATGTAACAACCTCGGAGAGTTTAGACCCTTGTAGCTTTACAAATCTTGTCGGAATCCTCTGTTTAAAACAATGAGCTTTTTCAGAAAAGAATTAACGAAATGTCAGATCCTGGATTCTCTGCATGTCTTAAGAACACTTTGTCAATTTTGGTTACCCCTTTTAGATCTCTAATCCAATATAAACCAAAAAATGGAGACTGTCAAGTGAATCTGCTGATATAATCTCAAGAAATTGCAACAGAAGTTTAAAGCAACAAAGAATCGAACCAATAACAACATATGCAAACTGTTTTTTCAAGTGATACTCTGTTTTTAAAGTGTTTGTTTTTACCATCATGTTTCTCTTCATTGTTGAGGGTAAAACCACCTTGAAGAAATTCTTCACCGGAGATTCAGGCTCCGTCGGTGGCCGGCTGTGAGGGACTGTGGTGACTCTGGCCTTCGATCTCCGGGTAGTAACCATTTTTCCTTTCTTTTTCCCTTACTTTCTCAAAGAGAAGGAGAGCGGAGAGTTAAAGCCAATGGAAAAAAAGAAGAAAAAAAAACCGACAAGGAGATGATAAGTCATTTGTCGTGATGTTGTAACATTTCATCTGACAAGTGACAAGCTACTTTAATTTTTCTAGTTTCCCAAGACTATTTCAATCACTCAAAAAATAAAGGTAAAAGTATGACACCACAAAAAAAAATGTCAGAAATGTAGGCTTGTTAAAATTTGGAAAATGCTTTTAGCTCAAACGTTGATGGAAGTATAGAGTTTTATATCTCCATTCTTTGGTATATAAATAGATAAATAGCAAAGAAGTTTCGCTTTTATACCATTATTATATAGTTCGTTGCTATATACGATTAGGATTGTCATCGTATGTATATAGTAAAAACGAAAGTAAATTTTAGGAATGAAATTCTTTCATTCGCTCTAAACCGTAAAATTTAGTTAAATTCAGTTAGTATCATTTAAATCGGTTTAAATTAAGTTTTGTTTAAAATTTATAATTTGTCGTATCGATTATCGAATTTTGGGTTTTTAATTGTGTTGTTTTGTAATAGTGGGTTTTTCAAAAGTAGGTTTTTGAATTTGTCATGTAAAAAAAAAAAACCTTAACTTGACATTTGGTTTATAAATACGGCATCTTTAAGCCTCAGATCATTCAGATTTCTAATTCTATTAGGTTACGTGTTTAATGTTTTAGAAATCGTGTTTTCGATTTTTTGTGTTCTATTTTTGGTTGCCTGCGATTTTTTTTTGTTGCTTTGGACTTGCTTATCGTTCAATTATGATGATGATGATTGTTTTTGTTATTATATGTGATGTGTATCGGGTCGGCGGCCATGTTAATTAATTTAAATTATTTTGATAAATTAATTTGGGATAATTTTGACCCGTTGTAAAAAAAAAATTTAGGGAAACCATAGCTAGCTTGAGTTGGGAGCTATAAATATATCACTTTTTCAACGCAGCTAGGGCATCTCGAGCTCGGCTGTTGCTCGGTTTCTATCTTTGTAGTGTTTACCATCTTTTGTATTTTTTTTATAAAAAAGTCACCTTTTGGTTTGTTTTTCTTTTTGTTGATCGTTGTTCCCCGGTTGCTTTCTTTTCGTTTTTCGGTAGTAGTGATCGGTGATCTCCGGAGCCGTACAGTGTAAATTCATGATTCGCTGGGATGAATCACCGAGACAAGGAGGAGTCTCCGACGAGACGAGGTAATCGAAATCGATCGTACTTGCGCTATTTGACAAATGTCGAGAGGTATTAGATTTCGTCAGATTTGTTTCGAAGCCCATAGAAACGTTGTCAGGCTTAAAGGGACTGCATTTCCTTTTCAAAGCTTAGTGGGTAAAGCTCAATTTTGTTGTGGTGATAAATTATAATGATATCGAGTTGTTTGATTAATCAGGAATTTGGAACAAACTAAACTCCCTGCTCATGTGTTTGCTTCATGGGCTTGAGGAATGCTATGGTAATAGGAATTATTACAGGTTATTGGCTCTTTAGTGCTTCTATAGTGAATAACGCTCATAGTCATGCATGCTCTTCGTTGTAATTAATGTATGTTGCACTCTTCTATTTCTTTGTTTTTAGCTGTTAGGTGGTCACCCATGGAATAATCAAAGTGATGAACAACCCTTTTTTATTGTCCATACTATGAAAGATTAACACGGTTACAATATTCACTCGATAAAATGTTTTGGAAACAAGGTACACCACATCCAAATCACACTCATTCTTTGCTTCTTTTTTTTTCACTCTTAAATCTTAAGTAACAACAAGAAAATCTTAGTTGGTGTCCTCGAAACCCAGGTAGTTCTTTTTAGAAACCGATTTGATGAGCTTAACGCTGAAATCCCAGAGTTTTTGTGCCAAAGTCTCATCTCTGGCAAGTTTGCTTGGAGTGACTTCATTGCAATCTTTGTTGTTCCTCGATTCTTTACGTTGTTTTTGTGTAGTTTGTTGTTCTTCGTTACTAATTGTTCGGAGAATTTTTTTGCTTTGTCCATGTATGGGTCTAGCTCTCTGGATATTTGGACGGTGTATACTTCGTTACTGCTTTCTCGAGGTATCAATTTCTTGTTTATCACGTTAGTATGTTTTGCGTTTGTCATGTTTCGTCTGTCTCTTTGCGTTTGTTTTCATTTTTTTTTTTTGGTCGTCGTCTCTAACTTTTATCGTGTTATATGTTTTCCTATTGCACGAGGTATCGATTTCTTATATTTTACCTGTGTGTGTTTGTGTCTTGTGGTTCCAAATTATAATGTTAGGGAGTTTAGTTTGTTCCAAATTCCT
Organism: Eutrema heterophyllum; assembly: GCA_002933915.1. Classification (NCBI taxonomy): domain Eukaryota; kingdom Viridiplantae; phylum Streptophyta; class Magnoliopsida; order Brassicales; family Brassicaceae; genus Eutrema; species Eutrema heterophyllum. Next base: position 283,164 of record PKMM01011711.1, on the reverse strand, counting down.
GATTAATCAAACAAGATTGGTTTCAAGAGAACCACGACATGATATTGGCATAATATTAGGTTCGTGGTAATTGTCTAATCTTGATTTTGTATTCACGACTCTTTTAATGTGACTTTTTTTTATTTGGTTCGAGGGTTTTTACTTTCGTGATTGTGTTTTTTTCTCGGATTTCAAATTTCCTTTTTCTCATTCATAGTTATGATTATTTTTGATTTGTTTATGTTGTTTATGCAAACTCTCTATTTGCTTAATCAAAAATAATCATAACTAAATTTAATTAAGGGAGCTGATTAGAAAGATTGAAATTCTCAACTTTTTGTTTTCAAGACTAAAATTTATTTATTGAAAGACGCCAAATGTAGCTAGCTTTAGAAAAGAAAAGTAAGACTTATATATAAAGTAATCAAGTCTTGCACTTGGATTACAATGAGGAAGCATTTTAGCCACGGCCAGCCCAATCTTGTTGCCGCTGAGAACTCGGCTCCCCCAAACCTGATAGGCGTTTACCTAACAGGTTTTCAAGCGGTCGTAAGACAACATTGAAATCGAGATTTATCAAAAGTTGGTGAGCTCTAGAGAACAGAGCCTCTTCTCCAATGGTTTTTGAGAGTACCACCAAACTTTTGTGTTTCCGTGCCCAGATAAGAATATCAAGTGCCATTAGTAGAGATCTCTGAAATTTATTTCCTGGAATAGTTTAGCATATCAACGGAGATCTAGATTACAAACATATATATATATATATATAAAGACTAAAGAGTGTTAAAGAGGGTCTAGGTGAAGGAATTCACCTTCGGGGTCGTTGAATAAGATAGGCCGATGTATCTTTTCTGTGAATTCTTCCGAGAGGATGAAGTTCTCATCAGTGTACGCATTGATTTCCAAACGATGAACACAATAACCCTTTTGATCAAGAGCTGATTTGATATCATCGTAAATCGAATCAGGATCCATATTACTAAGTTTTGAGGAATACTCGTCGACGTCCCAGAGGACGAATGTATCTGATACCTCCCAAGCTGCCAGTTTTCCCAAAACGGAGAGCGCATAAACAATTACGAGCCGGAAAAAATATATATATATATAGACAAACAATGTCGAGGAAGACAGAGATCTTACAGTCGGGGGCCTCGGGAAAATCGGCTTTGACGCATGTAGCTGCAAGTTTTCCCACCCAAAACGGAGAGCGCAAGAACAATTACGAGCCGGAAAATAAAATCATATTGTGAATAAAATTGATTCGATCCATAAATCTGACAGATCGACGATTAGATCCGCTAGTTCAATATATAGACAAACAATTTCGAGGAAGACAGAGATCTTACGGTCGAGGGCCATGGGAAAATCCACGGCGGAGTTATCGAGATCCTTGTTAGCTGCAAGTTTTCCCAAAACGGAGAGCGCATAAACAATTACGAGCCGGAAACAAAATTGATTCGATCCATTAAAATCTTACAACGACAGATCGACGATTAGACCCGCTAGGTCAATATATAGACAAACAATTTCGAGGAAGACAGAGATCTTACAGTCGAGGGCCATGGAAAATCACCGGTTTCGGCGGAGTTATCGAGGAAATTAGAGACGCCGGATGAGAAGCACTTTGTAGAACCCCTAATGGGTTCTTAACCTTTTTTATTAATAAACTTTGATAAAAAAAATGTTAAGAACCTCTATCAAGGTTTTTAAAATTAAACTCCTCCAATGGTTAAGAACCCCAAAGTTCTTAAGAAAAAAAAATAATTTGCAAATTTAATCAAAAACATTAAATTTAGCTCAGTCAGCGGTGTCATCACATTTGAGCAAGTATAAAAACAGCATTAACACAAAAAATATTGAAACCATAACATATCATACAATTGAAAATATATTACATAGAAACCATAACTTATCATACAATGTTACATATATTACATAGAAACTTTTTACTCCATAACTTATTATAGAATGTTACATAGAAATCATTCATTTGACAACATCTCATTCATTAGCTTGTTTTTCAATGCCATTTCTATATCACTAAGTGGCTCAGTTTTTCCAAGAAGCTTCTCAAGCATTGTAAGCTTGATTTGTTTCTGTTTCATTGCATAATCTTTCTCCTTTATCTCCCACATGCTCTTAAACTCCTTTAGGTCCTTGCCTTCTTCTTCCTCCGCAGTGGTTGGCTTCCTAACAGCCCTTTTATCTTTGGCCTTTGCTGCCTTAACTCCAAGAGGACGAGCAGGTGATGCTTCTTCTCCATGGCTAACTTGAGTGCTTGAAGACTGCGCAGATCCACCATCCATCTTTCTTTTTTTTGACATTCCAGCACCTGTAGTTGAACACTATTTCTGATCATGGCGAAGCTCTCTCCAAGCATGCTCAAGGGTGAAAGGCTTCTTGTAGTCGTTGAAATAGATGGCAAGGGCCAGTTTCATCACATCATCCTCATTCTGTCCACTTGATTTCTGAGTTGTTGCAGCATTTAAGCATCCCACAAACTTGCATACTTGGTCGTTGATCTTCCCCCACCTTTGCTTACAGTGAGAGGGCTCTCTCTTTTGCAGACCAGCTAGCTGAGGACTTGCGTGATAGTAAGATGCAATGCGTGACCAAAACGCATTACCTTTTTGCTCATTCCCAACTACTGCATCCTTACTAGTGTTGAGCCAAGCACTTATGAGCACCACGTCTTCTGTGGGTGACCATTTCCTTCTTTTAGCTTGAGTACTTAAGCTAGGCTCCTCATCATCAAAAGGATTGGTTCCAAGTGTCTGACTCGATTGTTGACTAGTTAGAAGGTCCATAAAGCGAGGCTCATATATCATAGGATCAAAAGGATCCATAGCTAAGCTTCTGGTGGGTGAGAAAGAAAGAGGAAAATGAAGTTTTTTGAAAACAGAGAGGAAGAAGGAAGCGGAGAAGGTAGATGAGAAGGAAGAGGAAAATGAGGTTAGGTGTTAATGGTTTGGTTAAGTTTTTAATAGAGAAACAAGAGCAAAATTAAGTGTGAGGTTTAAGTGTGACATAACAAGCAATGAATGACAACTACCAAGTCTCTCTTTAATTACGAAATCAATGACAACTACCAAGTCTAAATGCATTGAGTTTTAATTGACTAGTTCCACTTGACTACTTAAGAATAACATTATAGACTACTTAACATACACTGAGTTCTAATTCATGGTGATCAAGCAATGATGTAATCATGGAAGCAAGCAATTGTACTATATACAATCAACCATAGTCAATAAACGCAATTGTACTAGAGATAGTCATGACCACAACAAACTCTCAGGTTTAGCAATCACCTAAAACATAAAGTTCATTTATTTCACAATGGTGTGACTCAATCAAAGCTCTGATTAATGATTATAGCAATTGAATACTTGTACTCTAAATTCAACTACTTCAATCTAGAACCAATGCAAAAAAAACTAAAGAGTAAAAGTAAAACAAGCAATCTAATTAAACATAAACAAGCAATCTAATTAAACCTAAACAAGCAATGACAACTACCAAACATTTCAAATCCAATTCCTCAAACCTAATCTAAATCAAACACAATTCGGAGGTTCAATGATTTAAGAATGAGAATGGTGGATAAATTACCTTGTAAGCGCTTCGATTACGGTCTCCATTTCAATTTATCTACCATCTGTTTCGACCGGAATCTATGAACCTGACCATATCAAAAAACAAAAACAGAGAATCATATCAAAATCAAGCAAACCAATGAAACAAACAAATCAACGGATTTAACATAAGGAAACTAATGGATTAATTAATTTCCAATTCTCAATCTGCTAACAACCCTAAACCCTAATTTTGCTAACATCAATTCCCAATTCAAAGAATCCTAATTTTACAAATATGAAATCCGAATTCATAAAACCATAATTTTACTAACCTCAATTCCAAATTCATACGACATGCTAATCCCCTAACCCATAAACAAAAATCCGATTCAAATCTTGTCTCAATTCAATGAATCGAGCCGAAACAAGAAGATCAGGATGAGAGCTTGGTGGTTCGACGAAGGAGATGAAAAAACACAAAGAAGAAGAAAAGAAGGAAAGAAGAAGAAAAAAAAAAACAAGGTTTTTTTTTTTTTTTTCTCCAACCAATCAGAAAGTGATACATATGGGATTCTTAATATCTCTTAAAAATCTTCCGCAAGAACCGATTCTTAACAAAATAATTAGTTTTGATTTAATTTAAATGGTTTTATCTTAAGAACCTTAGCTAAGAGCTTTGTAAGAATTTCCGATGGAGTTGGTCTTAGGGCTCCATATGAGCTGCGTCTATATAAAGCCAGAGAATATCTTATTGGGCTGGGTCTGGAAGATATCAAATAAGCCCAGTTGTCGTAATCATTAAATTAGTGTGAGATGTTTAGCGATTCCAACTTCCAATCCATCCTCCTCTAGTTTTTATTTACCGATGTGGTTGATTTAACGGGTTTGATTGATAATCACCTACCTAATGTAAAGGTAAAATGTTCGGACCGATACACCTCATTTTTTTTAGAGAAATTCCCATAAAAAAACTCTAAGTATTCGGTCTCCGATTTAAACCTTCAACTTTTTGAGTTCTTATTTTAACCTTTCAAATAAATTATTTTTCCAAAACAAACTTTCAAATCTCATAAAGTGTGCTCGATTGAGGGTGAACTAACAATCAACGTTTGAAAATAATTATTTTTAATTAATTAATCAATTTATTTTTTATTAAAAATAACCCCAACAAAAAAAAAATTAAAAAAAAAATTCTCACTTCCGAAGTCTCCATTCCGACTTTCACCAGTTCGGTTAGATCCGCCAGTAGATTTTTCGGTCACACCTCAAAAGATTCGCGAGTGAGAAGATTTTTTTTTAAAAAAAGGTTAATTTATTAATTCAAACTTATTATTCTTAACAATATAAAACATAATAGATGTTGACCGTTAGTCTTGAAAAAAACTTGTTTTAAAATAAAAATAATTTTAATTATAATTTTTTTTTTGTAGTTATTTAGAATTGTAGCCATATCTTAACATATAAAAAAATATTTCTTTTAAATAATACTATTAAAAGTTTTTCTGAAAAAATAAATAAATTTATTAATTAAAAAAAAAAATTAACAGAATAAACGTTGACCATTAGTCAACCCGTGTTGACTTAGTCAATCCTCGATCGAACACACTTTATGCGACTTGAAGATTTGTTTTGGAAAAATAATTAACTTTAAAGTGAAAATCTAAAAAGTTGGAGGTTAAAATTGGGAACCGTTGAATACTTAACAGTTTTTTTTTATGGAAATTTTTCTTTATTTAGTAATAACATATTCACGTACCTAACCAAGACAAACAAAATAAAATAAGGGATGAGCGTCCGCAATACATAGTATACTGCCAAAAGTAAGCCTTCACATAATATTTATGAAAATATTTTGTAGACCCAAGAGCTATCTAACTAAACTCATGCAATAGCAAACTATTATTACTCACAATGAAGAGTATATGAGTTTAGATTCGCATCAGGAGTCATGTTTTAGAAAAGAAATTTTTGTGAATAGAGGGGAGCTTGTCTTTCTTCTCTCGTGTTTACAATTTGTTGTACCCGAGATTGTGTTTGTGTATATACTTGAATTACAAAAAAAAAGTAATGTTTTCCGTTTTGAAAAATCAAACTTTGAAAAGCTTTGATTCGGTGCGTTGGGATTTCATAATCTCTGCCTTAAGAGCGTTGGATATATCGGAAAAATATATTCAATGGATAAATCAGTGTATATCCACTCCAACATTTTCGGTCTTGATCAATGGAAACAGTGAATGTTTTTTCAAAAGTACTCAAAGTCTGAGACAAGGTGACCCTTTATCCCCTTACTTGTTTGTACCGGCAATGGAAGTCTTCTCTAGTCTTTTGCATTTGAGATTTGAAGCTGGTTATATTCACTATCACCCAAAGACTTTGGAGTTAAACATAACTCATTTGATGTTTGCTGATGATGTGATGATTTTTTTCGATGGAGGTTCATCATCTTTGCATGAAATTTCAGAGGCCCTTGATGATTTTGCATCGTGGTGGTCTACATATGAAGAATCTGTTTGGTCTCAAGACCAGAAACGGTCTGCCTGAAGCATAATGTTAACAACAAACCGCAATTTTGAACCTCAGGAATAGATTCGACTTTTCTTTGTTTGGTGTGTTGTAATACAAGATTCTTAGTGACAAACTTATAAAAAGCTCATTTTATCTATCAACATCGTTTCTTATTAAAGAAAAAAAAAAGGTATTGGTCGAGTCCATTTCGACATTTGACTGCATATTGTAAATGCAATTCCTCTTTGTATGGTTTTCTATACAGTTACTTTGATTCATTTGTATGATTTTCTTAAATCTAGCATAAGCTGTTCACAAAATGTATTTATTTATGATATGCCATGAAGAATTATGAAACCAAGTCAGACCCAATTTGATTCAAACCACATACAAAGCTGTTTCAAGGAGTCAAATTTTGAGAAAAGCCAAATGTTATTGATTCAACACAAATCTTCACACGACTACAAGAAATCAAGCAAACGCTACACAACCAATTTCATTACAAAACCAACATGGAAAGTATCAGATACAAAATGTGTTTATCACAGTCGTCTTCCATAATGGAGCTGACTTTCTGAGGAGTGGCAACCACAAGCGGAGCTTCTGGAGATTTGTTACCGGAGAAGGAGAAGTTATCGTGCATGAATCGGCTCTCCACAATTGACTCATCCTTCAACAAGATCTTGTAGCAGTAACAGCTCTTGAGCCCTTGCTGGTTCCTATAGCACTCGTGCGCACTGTTCTTCACCCGCTCCAAGTCCCATATTACACTGAATTTCCCCACAGTTGCTACGATGTGCCTCTCTTGCTTCCCGCTCTCCGTTACCTGCAAATAACATTCACAACAAAGACTATGAGATTTGGCTGTATAAACAATCAATCATTGTAAACAATAATGAGTGAAGTGAAACTTACCCATGAGAAGTGACCGCCATGAAACTTATTATCATTTCCTGCCAAGTGTGAATCTAGTGGCGTTAGCTTCAGCAGCCTCGGCGCTGGTATTTTGTTTCTCATCCTTCCGCTAAAACCTGTTTTTGTCCGACCATCTTTGTCTGTGAAAAGGGTGCATATAAGAACCAAGTATGTATCTGTTGTGCCCAATATCCATTTCCCGTCAGTAGATAAATTAGTGGGTTCTAATTTGCAAACAAAAACTCACTGTGTTTATTAGACAAAAGCTCGATTGCAAACCTCTTGATTTGCAAACAATATCCTGGGTTCCTACAGTTCATCAGGCAGGCATTCAGAAGCATGTGAGTTACTTGAATTTTTGAAAGAACATGCCAGTGGATCTAAGCGGCTTAAGAATGAAGCACTACTTGTTCTACATTGCAAGGTTAACAATATAATTGCTGCAGTAGAAGAATACTTCGCTGATGCATGTGTTCATGGATGGAGTTTTGGCAGTTCTACCATGTATGAGTCTTTATTACACTGTTGTGTAGCGAATGAACATTATGCTGAAGCTTCTCAAGTTTTCTCTGACCTGAGACTATCTGGCTGCGAAGCTTCAGAAAGTGTTTGTAAAAGCATGGTTGCTGTGTATTGTAAGCTTGGCTTTCCAGAGACAGCTCATCAAGTGGTTAATCAGGCTGAGACAAAAGGCTTCCACTTTACTTGTTCGCCTATGTATACTGATATCATTGAGGCTTATGGAAAACAAAAGCTATGGCAAAAAGCAGAGAGTGTGGTTGGTAACTTAAGACAAAGTGGACGAACACCTGATCTGAAGACATGGAACAGTTTGATGACGGCTTATGCTGAGTGTGGCTGTTATGAGCGGGCAAGGGCTATATTTAGCACTATGATGAGGGATGGCCTGTCTCCAACTGTAGAATCCATCAATATTCTGTTGCATGCTTTGTGTGTGGTATCGTCATATGTTACTAATTCTTATGTTTTAATGACCTGCCAGGCTTTTAGCTGGAAGACCTGAGTTGCTAGTTTCAGAGGTAGATGGGTGGTTTGAGAAACTGAAACCCATAGAGGACAATGCTGCTCTCAATTTTGCTAATGCTCTTTTGAATCTTCTCTGGGCGTCTGAACTCAGAGCTACTGCATCATGGGTATTCCAATTGGCAATCAAAAGGGGTATCTTCAGTCGTGACGTGTTCAGGTCAGTCCTGTTTCACATATGTCGTCTGTTTTGGAGAGCTCGCGCCTGTACCAGGCAACACTTGTTTCGTGCAAACGATTACGTGTTTAGCTGTCCCATTTGTGATTGGTTTTGATTTGCAGGGTGGCGGACAAGGACTGGGGTGCTGATTTTAGAAGATTGCCGGTGTTGCCCTTACTCTATGGCTTGACCACATGCAGGCAATTCATCTCTTTCTTCTCTCTCAATATCTCTGCATATTTGCATCATTCCACAGATCCCTGCATAACTGAAGAATCTTTTGACAATCATTCTCATAATCACCAATAATTTTCAATCTCTGGCTACAATTCTTCTCCCGTTTCAGGATGCATCACTTGAAGGGTACCCAGAATCTCCAAAGTCAGTAGTCTTGATAACAGGGACCGCAGAATACAACGGTATATCCCTGGACAAAACGCTAAAGGCGTGTCTTTGGGAGATGGGATCTCCTTTTCTTCCCTGAAAGACGAGAACCGGACTCCTAGTGGCGAAAGCTCACTCTCTCAGGATGTGGTTGAAGGACTCACATTTCTGTTTCGACTTGGAACTGAAAGACTCGGTGTCTTTACCGAATTCAAGCTAGATGGAGCTGATCGATGGGTGTTTCATGAGACGTGGCCTTGTTCCGGCGTTTAACCACATCAAAGAGAGACTTGGTGGGTAAGGTTTGTATCACCAAAGAAGTTTTCGAGACTGGCTCTTCTACCAGATGAGATGAGAGAACGAGTGATAAAGACAGATATAGAAGGACATAGACAGAAGTTAGAGAAGTTGAAGAAGAAGAAGAATAAAGGAAATGAGATGGATGGTGTTATCACTCGAAGGAAGTTCATTAGAAGTAAGTAATGCCATGATATATTGTACTCAGTACTCACTCATTATTGTATACAGTTTTGATTTTTCCTTTTGTGGATACGTAATCAGATAAAGTGTTTTCATGTGTATTATATACTTACTAATAAGGATTCAATGAATTAAAGAGAGTTACATTACACAGTTTATTACCGTTAAATAGTAACTTGTAATTTTAGCTATAAAAATGCTTAATTACTCTTGCTACCATCAAATTTCAAACAATTTCTTTGTTGTTAGAATCACGGAAACTATTGTTTTTCAATAAAGTTGTTTGGATTAGACGTGTATTTACATACAAAATTTTCAAGAGCAACAAAAACCCCTAATTTGGTGCACCTTGTTTCTCGGTAGGAACTACTGCACTTTCCTCCTAGGCTTAAGTTTCTTGATACCAACTTTGACTTGAGAGCAGTTGGTGGTCACAGTGCTGCTGTTCGATGTTTCTGCAACACTTTTTCGTCTTCGTCTTTGCTTCTCCTTTACACTGTCTTGGTCCTCGTTACACCGTTCCAAAAACCTAACACCTCCTCCATTGTTCTCATCATTTTCACAGACAGACTCATTCTCTTGTCTACTTACATCTCCTGAGCATCCCTCTAATCCTTTTCTCCTCCTCTTTGGTTGTCTTTCTGTAGCAGCACAAGATGCTTCGCTCTCGCATTCTGCATGTTATTTCTTCCGTCTGCATCAACAAAAGGGAGAATTTAGATCCGTCTGGGAAACATTTTCAGGTTCTGGCTCAAGAGATATCTCGGGTAGTGCCAAAAAATCGCCTGCGACAAAAGCAGGGCGCTCTGATTCCCTATCAACAAAATTACCTACAATAGTTTCTCTTCGTAACCTAGTAGCTTCTTGTATAACAGCCACTTGATGAGGATACAACCTCATCCATCTCCTCCGGCACTGACTGTCAGTACGACGAGACAGAGGTGAAGCGACCTTGGACCAGCTACTATATCCATGTTCTGTAATTGCTTCTCTCAAGTTTGCATCCTCTTCCTTGGTCTACTTACCACGATTTACTTTGGGATCTAAAGAATTTACCCATCTCTCTCGACACTGAACCTGGGTTCGTCCAGGAACAAACTGAGCAATTTTCTCTGGTAGGGTGAAGCGACTTTTTCCATCTGAAAGTGTAGAGAAGAAGAGAATAAGATCAACCATTCAATTGGGTATATGAATTCAGACAGAAAGGAGCATCATATAAAATGACAGGACAATAACATGTGACGCATTCTAAATCCTACAGGATTATCATCAATGACTGCATACTGAGGTTATGATATAAACATGGACTTGATAGGTGATTTATAAACTCTATAGACTTTTTTCCCCAACAAACTAGCTCTTGCCACCATTGACAGGACTAAAATAAATTAGATTCAAATCATTTGGTCGATGGAGGGAAAGGGAAGAGTCTACCACTTCAATTTCGTTTGACAAAATTATCAAAAAACTGCGGAATCTGAGATCTAATTCATAAAAGAATATATGGATGTAGAAGATAAAACTGACCTATTAGAGCACTGAGTTCCAGTTCTTCCTTCTAGTGCATTTGCAACAGATTGCCAGTCGTTTTCGCCAAACAAGTCTACTGCAGCGCGGAGTTGTTCATCTTCCTCTGGAGTCCATTCTTTTCTCAATATGTCTGCATTCAAGCTTCTCTGATATCGAGCCAAACATTCAAATGGGGTCCTATTTGTCCCTAGTGATACCGCAATGTCAAGCCAGTCTGTACAACTAGGTTATTGTCCTCTTCTGCAGTCCACGGACTGTGGTTAATCAATGGATCTTCCAAGCTCATCCACCTACAATGAGGCACAAATTACGAAAAACCTAGAATTATCAAATGAAGAGAAGATAGGTATATGAAATGTGCATCCATATATGATTAAAAGCTGATTTATCTTAGTAGTCAGACATAAACTAGAGGAGGAACTTACTGAGCTTCACATTCCGCAGCAGAACGGTCCTTGATATATATCAAGGCCAACTGATCCCAATTAACTTTCGGAAGAAACTGCCTAAGCATTTCTGGTGTGATCTCAAGATTTTTGATTGATTCATTAATGGTGTCTATATCATGTGTAGATCTTTCCCAGTCACTGTTAAGATATTGCTGTCAGACAATTCATTCGGAAATTTTAAAAAGAAGAGAAACTTTAACTATATAATCCTGAAATCTAAATAGATCTTAAGTAGCAAGTTTAAGGGGTACCAGGCACCAGAATATGATAGCAGTTTAAAAGAGGAAGACCAAGTAGTACCTGGACCGTTCAATAGCTTCATTAAGCAGTGTTTCTTGAACTTGTTATTTTAGACCTTTTGTAAGATTTTCGTTCTCCTCAGTAGACCAATTTCTGCGATCCACTGAAACTGGAAATTTCTCTAGTGCCATCCTATAATTTGCAACGCAAGGGTTTTCTGGTGGACCCAACGTCAAAGGAGATGTCTTCTTATCATTACCCAACAAGAAAAACACAGAATTTAAGAAAATGAACATTTTTTCCATAAGGGTCAACAGAAAACAGCGGAAGCAGTACTTTTTAAGGACTACAAAACAGAAGAAGCAGGAAAATTAGATCAAAGTGTGTTACCTCGGAGCTATCACGAGGCTCAGATTTTCGTGTTGAGATTAACTCGACTCGAGGATCTTTCCTCTGAGAAAGTGCCTGTTTAGTTATTCTCTTGCAAGAAGCTTGAAAACCTTGTACTATCTTAACATTTTTCTTGTGTTTCTCGTTCTGCTCGATCTTTGCCTCAATTTCAGTCAGTTTTCTTTTTCTGATATGACCTGTTCCTCTGGATTGCATCAACAAAGGCTTGTGCAGATTCAGGGAAACTTGAACTCGCAGCTGGCAGAAGAGATAACTGGCATGTCTCCAGCTGGTCAAGAGGCTCAATGGACGTCTTTTCATGTACATCCTCTGAATCTGGCACTGTGACAACTGATTTCCCGTGATCTGGAAAGCTTTCACAAGTATTAGATCTACTCAATATTTCGCTTGAAGGATCATTGTCCGAGTCATGTACCTGCTTTTTCTTCCCGGGAGAATCATTCATCAATTTTACTTCCGGATCTGCACAAAAAATTGAAAGAAATTACCACTAAAGCATAAGAATATTTTACAAAGACAAGAGACATGCTTTTCACTTAAAACACTGGATAAAAAGACAAGCAAGCCCAAATTCTTGCATCATGAAATCCATCATAAATTGTGCGGACTACTGCAGCATCAATTATGTCTTTCAAGTCAGAACAACAATCAAACATAAGAAGAGTGAGCTTCTACCTAATTCCATAAAGAACAATACAATATGCATAAAGGGACTGTTTAAAAGCAAATCACACCGAGGGTAGCTTCTATGTAGAGACCTATAACTAGCTTCCATTACTGAAATCGAAGAGAACCGAATTAATCTCAAAACTATCTTAATCACTTGAAGCAGAGTCATAGAACGAACCTTTCCAAGGTGACAACCACACAGAAACAATATCTAACGAATCAGCAGCTAACCCAGATAAAAGAAAAAAACAAGTATTAATTTTTCTGTTACCATTGAGCTCACCGAAATTTGCATAAGCAGAGAATCGCCTACGAATAGCGCGGAGGGTTTCAAACGAATCATCTTCGTCGTTGTCGGATAAACCCATCGGCGGAACGCACGCATCCATCGACAATGCTAATTGGCTCTTAATGCTCCGAAGCATCTCGAGGTCGTCTTCACTCTCCGAATCCGAGGGCAGTGATAAACTCACGGGAGGACCACTTCTCAATCCCGTCGACGAAGCTAATTGGCTCTTTATACTCCGAAGCATCTCGAAGTCGTCTTCGTTCTCGGAATCCGACGGTATCCCTCCGCCGCCGCCTCCATCCGCTCTAACAGAACCGGATTTCGCAATAACCTCATCGGAATTGGCCTCGGAGACCATACAGGCGCGTCTTAAGTCTTCGAGATCTTCACCGATGTCGTCTTCCTCTTCATCATCATCAGCCTCGTACAGGCTTTCGCGATTCATCGCGTTAAAGGAAGAGAGAAAAACGTCTATAGTATGCGAGAGAAATCGATCGAATTCGAAACTGAACAGAAGAATGCAAGAAACGGCTGCAAAAGAAAGGTTTATTTATGGCACCTTGCGCCTGTTGGAGAGGAAGAAGGAGAAGGTTAATTTTGTTTTGTTCAAAGGGAAAAGAAGGTTTATTTAATGGGCCTGAACAATTTAACATGGCGGCATCAGAAATAAACGGGTCGAATCAGATCGAGTCGGGTCGGATCTAACTGAATTTTATTTTGTTTGGGTGCAAAATCTAACTGGTTTAATAGTAGCAATAAATGATACAATAAAATACCAATCACATAAACCGGATTATATAAGCCGGTTAGAGTTGAGACCGGTTAAAACAGGAAAACGAAGGGATAACTTTTAAGACTTTAAAGGCTTTAGCATATCTTCCATTTGCTTTTTTCCCAACTCAGAAAGCCAATCAATAGGACGAGTAGTCAGGCCATGAGTCTCTCAACCAATTTCACACGACTACAAGGAAATCAAGCAAACACTACACAACCAATTTCATTACAAAACCAACATGGAAAGTATCAGATACAAAATGTGTTTATCACAGTCGTCTTCCAGAGAGGCTAATGGAGCTGACTTTCTGAGGAGTGGCAACCACAAGTGGAGCTTCTGGAGATTTGTTACCGGAGAAGGAGAAGTTATCAACATTTGACTGCATATTGTAAATGCAATTCCTCTTTGTATAGTTTTCTATACAGTTACTTTGATTCATTTGTATGATTTTCTTAAATCTAGCATAAGCTGTTCACAAAATGTATTTATTTATGATATGCCATGAAGAATTATGAAACCAAGTCAGATCCAATTTGATTCAAACCACATACAAAGCTGTTTCAAGGAGTCAAATTTTGAGAAAAGCCAAATGTTATTTATTCAACACAAATCTTCACACGACTACAAGAAATCAAGCAAACGCTACACAACCAATTTCATTACAAAACCAACATGGAAAGTATCAGATACAAAATGTGTCTGTCCGCAGCCACGGATCTATACGTCTCTAATCTTCTCGATCTCCGTCGAAACTATGTCCGGTAAGATTTCTCTGTCTTCCTCGAAAATGTTTGTCTGTATATTCATGATTAGATATCATCTGATCGATCTGTCATGGTAAAATTTTAGTGGATCTAATCAATTGTATTCACGATCTGATTTGTTTTGTCCGTTGTTTATTCATTTGTTAAACCTCGCAGAGGCCAAAACACGTATCTTCTGGGACTTGATGGATTTCCCAATCCCCAAACACCTCGATCCAGAGGATATTTATAGGAATATCGAATTATCTCTTGCGGGAAAGGGTTTTCAAGGTCATGTGTCAGTCCGGGTGTACGGAGATAAGAATACTCTCCCCCCGATTGAGAAGGAATTGATAGATAAATATGAGCTTGCCGGAATCAGAATCAATTTGGTACCGGAAGGTGAATTCCCTTGCGTATATGTGTTAATTATACCCTCTCTTTTCTCCTCTTTTTTTGTTACTTATATATGTCTGTAATCTCTACATCTCCGATATAGTTGCAGGGGTTGACTATAAACGTGTGAGAGATGATGCGATGGCATTGGACGTTCTTGCGATTGAACTGGAGAATCCTCGTCCTCGAGGATTAAATTTGATGGTAGTCGCGAATGTCGAAGAAGGATTGGCGTTCGATACTATTTACTGTATGCGTTTTTGTGGTTACAGTGTTTTCTTTGTAGATGATAAACCAAGATTTCCAAAGTTTATTGAAAGCGCAGCGTGGCTTAGCGAAATCTTTCCGGGAAGCACACAACATGTTGACAAAAAGCAGAAGATGGCTGATGAAAAGGCTGATAATTTTGCCTGATTCTGAGGACTGGCTTCTCTGCGCACCACAACCACCAAACTAGCATTTGCAGAGGAGACGAAAGTATCTTTGGTATTTGATATTATATGTATTAAGTGGTTTTGATGTTCAAACAAATGTTCAAACAAAAAATAAATGTCTTATCGATATTATTTTGTTATTCGAAGCTTTTGAAACTATACTTTAATTACTTTATTGAAAGTTAATAGTAATGTTGCTCTTTTTTTGGTTTTGTTAATTTTAAATAACGTAGGGTTGATTTCCGTAGACTTTAACTATTGTATCCAGAGTCGGAAATTGAAATTGGGTTTAGGGTTTATCGAGTACCTCTGATTTGAGATCGCAAAATAGGTTTTCTTTGGCTTCACGAGATCGATCTCTGGTGTAGTAAACTTATAAACCAATAAAACTCTTAAATTCATAGTCAAATTACTGTCTTCCAACTTCGCCAACAAATAAGAATGGTAAAAAAAAAACTTTCATCTCTTGTTATTTTTTTTTGTTTGTCATCTTATTTTAATTTGTTAGATAGTAAAAGAGAAATACAAATAGTTTACAAACCAAGAAGACGGTACATAGTCTGCTTTCTTTGATAGTATATCTGCGAACAATATGACAACTTTATCATCCAATGATGTATATCATACATCAAATTTTCAATTATCAAGTTTTTTTTCTTCCTGTCAATGACTATGGATAGTTCCAGGTTATCTCCTTCGAACCACACTTGTCTCCGGTCTTTCACCCACACAAGTTGTAAAACCTGCAAAAAACCAGCTACTTCAGCTTGCAATGATGATGTAATGCCTGTTAATTTTGCATAATCCGAATTCACGTGCTGACCACGATGATCTCTTATAATCCAACCTATACCAGCATATTCATTGTCATTTCTGTAGCTACTGTCGAAATTACACTTCAACCAATTTTCTGGTGGCGGTTCCCAACAACTTCCTTTATCGATTACCTTATTCTAATTATATTGTACATCCCCCTCATCGTCTTTTTGTGTTATTAAGAACTCCGAGCAGCTTGAAAAGCTCTATCTGCATCAATCTTTGGATGGACATTACGTTTATTAAACAGAAACTCATTTCTAGATTTCCAAATAGTCCAGATGATCCAAAAGGGAAGATATTGTACATGTTCACTTGAATTCCTTGATCCATAAATCTCCAGCATCACTTGTATATTATCTTCCAATAACATTGAGGGATTGTCAAATTGAGTTAATCCTGCAGATCTCCAAATTGCGTTTGCATGTTGACATTCAAATAACATCTGGTTAATAGTTTCATCAAACATACAACAACGTTGGCAAATTGGATATGTGTTAATACCTCTTGTTATTAACCTTGTTGCTGTTGGTTTCTTAGATCTCCTTGTGAATCTTTAATTCAACTGCTTGGCACCTACTGGTGTCTTTCTGTTTCTCTTTGTAATCGGATTTTTCATTGATCAATCATAATAATTACTCAGCGTTAAAAAAAAAAGATTCAATTAAAAAAAAAAGATTGGTGAGGATGAAATGAAGAAGAAGATTGGGTTGGGTCAGACTCTTTTTTTTTTTTTTTGGGGTGTGGGTTTGATTTTGGTTTGGATTGTAATTTGGTTAGATTAGGTTTAGATTGGGTTTAGATCGTAAACCGATAAAACTGATATCTATGGGGAAATAGGTTTCGAATTTTGATTTCGTGAGGAAATATGTTTCTAAAACTTTGTGTAGATCTGTTATTATATGAAAATTCTCGTGGGAAATAGATAGTTAACCCGTTTTTAAATCACACACTTTGTTTAACCCTGTTTTTAAATAATAGTTAAATCATTTATCTATGCTAACCTAAAGAAGAATCATGGGAGTAAAAAAGACGTGAAACCATTCATATGGAGTTTGGCTTGGAGCTACAATGGAGCAGAATTCGAAGAACGCTTGGATAGGATTCGCTGCTATGACAGTGGCGTCTATAATGATGTTCAGAAGACAAATCCCAGGAGCTGGTGCAGAGCGTTCTACAAGCTGGGAAACTACTGTGAAGATGTGGAAAACAACTCCACTGAGTCTTTCAACAACACAATTAAAAAGGCAAGGGAGAAGTCATTTGTGGAGATGCTAGAGATGGTCAGAAGACTTGCTATGGCACGTATTGCCAAGAGATCTGCTATATCTCACGATCACAAAGGTATGTTTTAGGTTCTGGTTTGTGTTTCAATCTATGGTTTTAGTGTTTTGTGTTTTTAATTTCTGGTTTTTGTTGTTTTAGTGTTGCTGGTTTAGTGTTTTAGTGTTTGAATTTCTGGTTTTTGTTGTTTCAATTTCTGGTTTTTGTGCATGTGTTTCAGGGATTTCTACGCCATATGTAACTAAGTTTCTAGCACCTGAGAAGAAGAAAGCTGATGAGTGCAGAGTGACTACAAGCACAAATGGTGAATATGAAGCAAAGCTTAGTGGTTGTTCTTACCAGGTGAACTTGGAGAAGAGAAATTTCAACTGCATGAAGTTTCAGATATGTGGCATCCCTTGTGAACATGCTTATGGAGTGATTATTCATAAGAAGAAAGTCCATGAAGACTTCGTATGTCACTGGTTACGTACCTCTATGTGGAAGAGGAACTACACGGATGGACTTGTTCCAGTGAGAGGTGCTCCGTTTTGGCCTTCAACAGATGCTCCTAATGTACACATTCCGCCTGAGCCGCCACAACCTGGGAGGAAGAAGATCACTAAGGCTGATAATAAGAGGAAGAAATGTGTGAACGAGTCTCCAACAAAGAAGAATGACAAAGTGAAGAAGAGAATAATGCATTGTGGAATATGTGGTATAGCCGATCACAACTCTAGGTTTCACAAAAAAACTACTCAAGCTACTTCTCAAGGTACTTCTCAAGGTACTTCTCAAGCTACTTCTCAAGTTCAACCGCAAGCTTCTCAAGCTGCTTCTCAAGCTACTTCTCAAGGTCAATCGCAAGCTTCTCAAGCTACTTCTCAAGGTCAACCGCAGGCTTCTCAAGTTGGTTTTCAAGAACAATCGCAAACTTCTCAAGGTATACAAAGTAAACTCTTCCCATGGATAACATGGGAAAAATGAGGAAGATGGATCTGTTTTTCAAGCTTTAGGTGGTGGTGGGTCTGTTTTTCAAGAGCAGGTGGTGGTGGGTCTGTTTTTCAAGAGCAGGTGGTGGTGGGTCTGTTTTTCAAGCTTTAGGTGGTTGTGTTAGTTTTTAATGTTCTCGGGTCAGTTTTTAAATGTTTTTGGTTCAGTTTTTGTGTAGCTCAATGAGATTGTCGGATCAAAGTTCGAATCAGTATGATATTGTTGTCTTTACTTTTGACCACTCTTTTGTTATTGACTCTATTTTTTAATAGTCTCCAATGCTTATTTGTTTTCTTATTGATTCGATCCACTATAATAAGAGAAAACAAAATGAGACAAAAGCAGAAATTGAAGATCACTACAATCCAACAATCACCATGTTCTTCAATCCAAAAATGAAGACAAAAGCACACAAATACAACCTACTACTGCCATAATCCAAAAATGAAGACAAAAAAGTGAAAAAAAAAGACACAACAATCACTATGTTCTTCATTCCGAAAGCACCATTTTCTTCAGCCTACTAGTGCCATAATCCCAACAATGAACATACATCCAATGACCACTAGCAACATCATCTTCTTCATACCAGATTTGGCTTCAACCAACACGTCTTCAACCCTATCAAATATCTCATTTTCGAGCTTCATTTGCACTTTTTCAAACACCATCTTCTCAAAAACCATCTCATCTCTTGCAACCTGTTTCATCTCTTGCTCAAGTCTGAAATTTTTGAATTGCAATGTCTCAATCTCATGTAACAGTGCCTCGTCAACCCATTTGAAGATGTGAGGATCATTCGCAAGCTACAATTCACCATCGACAATTATAAGAACCAAGTCACGATTCAAAGCAACATCTCACAAATCATAAAAGCATTGAGATTACCTTCTTTGAGAAAGCATAAGCACACCGGTAGTACCGCCGGTAAGGGTTGTGCTCCGATTGCGATATCAATCCCAAGATTTGTTGACCACACCAACACCTCGTAGGAACACCCACGATTCTTCCAGTTCTTGGACGAACGGATCACTCTTACCTCCAGATACATTACTCGACGATCCAAACATCACTTCTTGGACGAATTAGCAAAATCGATTCTAGGGTTCTTAGATTTTTCAATTTTCGATTTAGGGATTTCTGGGAGTTTAGGGATTTTAAGTTTAGGAAAATACGGGTGGGGTTTTAACTCGGGTCGGGTTGCAGACGTTTGGATCGGGTTTTTTTTGTTTGGTTTCTCGGTTAAATGGTTTAGGTTCGGGTTTAGCTCAAAAACCGTGGAAACCGACATCTGTGGGGAAAGAAGTCTCGAACTTTGTTTTCGGGGGAAAATAATTTTTAACTTTTATTTCGTGGAGAAATAGACAGAATGCATAGTTCGGTGGGGATCTGGCTAGATAAGGGATTTTTCGTGGGGAAATAGATCGTTACTGTAGAAACTATCAAAGATTTTAATCAAAATTAAAAGAGGGTATTATTTTTAAACGGTTTCCCAAAGCCCAAAGAAGTAAAAAATACGCAAAATATATTCCGACTTGCTGAAATCGAACTAGCGACCTAAAGATTATCTGCAACGACTACAGTCTTCCGCTCTACCAGCTAATGTCGGTTATTTATGTTAAGTTCACATATATATTGTTAATACATATGTTTACTCGATTGGAATAGTACCAATCAAAATGTTCATCGTTTTGTTATGCTGCTTTTGAATATTTAAAGGACAAAAAACTTCAAATTATATTTAAAGTGGACAATTTAATCGGAATAGCCCGATAGTTTGTTTGAAATTTTCATACGAAGTAAGTATAGTCGTATCGACATTACACTATATTGTCTAGTTTTTTTTTTCTAAAAAAGAAATTGTTGCACGATTCAAAGATGTAATTATAATTAAGCAAGTGAATGCCTCAACAGATTGTGGGGATTATTTAATACAAATTATGCTATCTATCTTTGATGCATTACTTTTTCAATTACTCCTTAATTTAGTATCGTTGAAAGTTGAAACGGATATACTAGTCCTAGTTAGAGCTAGGAGCCTAGAAATCCATGTTGTTTAGTTCGTTTGTGTGAAATCATTTTAATCGTGATCGTATTTCACAATTTACTTCATCGTGTATTTATATGATAAACGGAGCATATAGATGATCCTAAGGTTTGAATGAATTATTAATACTGAAAAAGGTGGAGTTTTATGATTAACCTAATAAGAACTTTAATAGTCTACCATATGACGATTTGAAAAAATAAAATGGTCAAGATTATGGGCTTAACCATTCTTAATAAATTAAAGTCAAATGGACGAGAAACTAGTGGGGACTTTGCCTAACTACGTTGGGGAAGAATAATTATAACCTTATGGTGTTTGTTTGTAAGCTGTAACCTGAACTTTTTTTAATAAAAAAGGCACAGACTAGTCTTATCCTATAGTATTAGAACAGACTCATATGAATAAACTTGATAGCGAAAA
The DNA here is from genome assembly GCA_002933915.1 of Eutrema heterophyllum. Taxonomy (NCBI): domain Eukaryota; kingdom Viridiplantae; phylum Streptophyta; class Magnoliopsida; order Brassicales; family Brassicaceae; genus Eutrema; species Eutrema heterophyllum. The sequence goes on along the minus strand of PKMM01011711.1, from coordinate 262,641 downwards.
TTTATAAATATCCTCAAGGTCATCATATAAAATTAATTTAACACAAAATTTCTACGAAGCGAAACATATATCTGCTTTAAAAAAAACTTAGGTACTTGTTATCCGAATTATTACTTAGAATATTACAATTTTAAAACTTACTCAACTTATGAGTCGTCTGACTAATGACTATGATTATGAATGTTCATAATCTTGAAGCGGATAGGCACCCAATCATACGGACAAGTATATCACTGAGAACAACAAAAAACGCTTGGTAATATTGGAAGAACGAGGTTTATTAGCTTTTCATGCTATTTGGAAAACTTTAGGAAAATCGAAGGGTGTGTATATATATCAATGTGCGTAGATATAGCTTATGCTTATACATATATTTGTATCAAACTTAAATCCGACGAAAGGGGGACTTTTTACATACACACATCAAGACAGCAATAAAATATTACATTTGATTTTCCAATGACTACCTCTATTTTCAACAAATTGAACTAACAAATCAACCTACCATAGTACCATACATATTTAAAATCTTAAACTCCAATTTTAATATTCTACCAGATCAATTTTAAATAACTCAAAAAAATACGAGTCGTACAATGTCCATCTATGTGGTAGTTAATTTTGGTTTGATGTGTCCGAGGCTTTTACTGGTTTTTCCGAACGCAACAGCCAACAAGTATTGGTTGTACTTGTAGGTCTGGCCTTTGATTATTAATGTACTATGTTATGTGTATGGGTATTCATTAGCTTATCGTAAAAGTAGTGTCATGATTTTCTGGGGAAAAAAAAAATATTAATGCAAAACTGCTTAATTTTGATCAATTGGCTGGATGACTCATCTTGGGGTTAAGGGACAAGGATTAGAGTTTTTCCTATTGTGATTTTAATTATGGTTGGTCACCGTGATTAATGCCTAAAATAACAATAATACACAGCGCTTCATAGATTTTGGAAAGAAGTTTGAATTTCAAAAAAAAAAAAAAACTAGTTTACTTATACAATGCATTTTTACTTGTGTTGTTGTATGCAAATTAGTATTCTTCGTTACGTCTCTTATTTTTTTCCTTTTGTTTTTTTCAATAGTTTACTATTTTGTAACCAATTGACATAAAAGAAATGTTCATCCTGCATCGTGTGAAATGAAGGGGCTATATAATAGAGATACTTGACTCAATTTCGTAAAACGGATTGTCGGATCTGCGAATTAATACAAGTTTAACTATTATAAACTAAACATTAGGTCAAACCGTATGGATTGACGATTTAGGTTCTCGCAATATATCACAAATTTTGATTAATCCTCTCTCGAGATACTAACTTTAGATTCTTCTACTATAGTTATTCCTCTACAGTTTTTTTATCTGAATCAAGCTTTTCATTTTGTCGAACATTTTTTGGGGCAAAAATTACCATATGATCTAGTTGCATATCACATAAATTTTGATAGTGGAATGTTGGGGATCTAGTTGTTAGGTGAGAGGGACAAGAGTAGGATTCATTGGCATACCTATGGATTAAGAGAATATTGGTAAAAGTGAGAGAAGAGTAGGTTTCCCCCAGCATGTTAAAGATCAACTTAGATTTTTGGCAGGTTTTCCTAGTTTGTTCTTCCACTTGAACTGTTGTAGAGTTAAAATCTTATGCACAAATCATAATTCAATAATAGAAAATTTTATAATTATTAATTTATGATACTATCTAAATCATAAAGGTTTTAAAAAATTAGTATTTTATTATCTTATTACATTTTGTTAATTTTTGCACCAATCTAATTTAAGACCGACAAAATTTATTATTTTTTCATGTTTATTAGTTTACTTTTTGTACGAATTTTACATCCATAGTGAGACTTTTTACATAAATTCGTGAAGAGACCAATAAAATTTTACATCACATTTTTCAACGGCTACATTTTATTCAACAATGAAAACTAACAAATCAACCTAACGTACGTATTACAAATCTAAAATTCCAATTTTTTCTCTAACAATATCAGTTTTAAAATAACCAAGAAAAAAAACTGCATTTTGAACGAATTCCATAGAATCTATAAACAAAATGATTCTAATACAATGAAATAATATACGGTTTTTTCTGTACATAGCAGCTTTTTTTGTTTCTTTTTCAAAAGTAATTCAAATATGTGCAGTTTACAGTCTACAAAAAAAAAGATCGAAAATAAAATAGAGGAGCTTTTTAAATCTTTTAGTACTTTCATGACGTGGCATCTAGTAATTGGACATATGATCTGCTTCTTTTTGCCGGCCATAGAACTGCCTTGACCACAAAGGCAAGAATCACATAGGCCGCGGAACATTCCCTTTCGCCGTAGCCTCCCCACGCGCTAAAACGGCGCGTGGTCTCTCCTCCTCGAAACATCTCAGACAATCACCGGAGACGCCGTCTCCGTCACGCGCCACACCTTCACCGATTTATCCAAGCTTCCGCTGTACACTATCCATCTTCCTTCGCCGACTTCATCCGCCTCTTCCACCGCCGTTAAACACTTGACGGGTCCCACGTGGTCCATCAACACCGAGAGACACGAGTGTGTCCCATCGCCGTTCCTCCTCCACACGCAAATGTTCTTATCCGCTCCGCCGCTCAACACCAGACTCCCGGCGGCGGCGAGGCAGAGCACTGCCATACGATGGCCGCGGAGAGTTCCGCCGTGAGAAAGATATTTCTGCCCTTCCCAAAAATTAACGAAGCCGTCAGAAGATCCACAGTAAACAATAGACGCCGTTAAATTAACCGCTAACGCCGTTACAGCGTTCTCTTGCTTCATCAACACATTTACCAGAAAATGCTTCGTCCCTTTTCCTTGAAGCTCGCGTTTCCACACTTTCAATGTTCCGTCGGCGGATCCGGTGAAGAGCAAATCGTCGAATCCGGCGGATACAGTGTTGATCGCGTCGTCGTGAGCCGAGATCGATTCTAGACATTTGGAATCGGAGAGTCTCCAGACTTTGAGAGTCTTATCCCACGAACCGGAGTAGAGTAAACCGAGCTCTTCGTTCAAGCTGAGACAGGAAACGGCGTCGTAGTGTCGGATTCTCAGAACATTTTTCCGGCGACGAACCTCGACGTAGTTCTTCGGATTCACCGATTTCGTCAAAAACTCTTTCAGTGTCGGTAAGCTTCCGACTCGAGAATATCCTCCGGTTCTTCTCTTAGACCCTCTCCATACCCGGATTTTACCGTCTTGATGACCGGTGAAAATCCGGTTGTCTCCGGTTATCACAATCGCTTTAACCAATCCACTGGTTGATTTAAAACCGGCGAAATCCTTGAGATCTTTCCAGACCCGAATGTTCTTGGAGTCGGATCCAGTGAATAGAAGATCTCCAGAAGCAGCCAACGAGTAGACATGACCTTCTTGCCTCACGATCGTACCGATCAAACCGTTGACTGGATCGTCGTCGATGTTTCGGGTCTGGTAGATCCACGGAGACTTGTAGTACGGAGAGTACGTCTGGTTCCACGGCGACGGAGACATCGTCGGCGTCGTTGTTGTGTCGGTGTAGTACGGAGAGTAAGTCTGGTTCCACGGAGATAAAACCTGATTAGGAGACGAATCGCCGCTCGTAGTCGAAGCATTGCTTTGACGTTGTTGGTAATAAATATCATCGTTGTTGATTTTGTTGCTAGCGCTGCTGCTACTGGGATTGTTGATATCACCACCATGGCTCTTTTCTTCTTCGCCGGCGGCGGGATCGGAGTTTAAGAAGGCGGCGAAAGTGAGTCTCCGGTGATGAGAACCACTGGTTTCTGCAGCTATTACCATATTTTCTAGATTAATTACAAACACACAAAAAAAAGATTGAGTAGTTTTTTTTTTCTTTTTTGTAACTAAGATTGAGTAGTTGTGGGGTTTCTTTTTTCTTTTTCAAGGATTAATGGGTTTTAATTTCGTTGTCGTGTGGAGAAATTTTGAGGGAAAAAAAAATGTTTGAAAATGTTTTCTCGGGATTGGGAGAGAAAATTTGTGGGTTTTGGTGAGATAAATTGAAATAAAAGAGTGTGAAGAGGAAGTTGGGTTGGGTTATATATAGAAGCCGAAGGAGTAAAAGTTGGTGAACGGACGACGTGGGTTACTACTGACACGTGGTTTGGAGACGTGACCGTCACATACCGGGAGCGCCAGTTTTCACGTGAGACCGTATTAAGAAAACTAAAATTAAGAGGGAGTGGTTAACATTGTAACATTTTAATTATATGGAAATTTTGAAAGTTTTTCGCTTTATAAATGGACGGTCTAGAAACACTGTGTGATACTGGTTATGTATACAATTGGTTGAGTGGTTAAGTTAACCGGTACAAGTTTTTGGTTTAGCTTATTTAAATTTATTGTATAAACAAAAGTGATGTACTCATCAATACGATGGTTAAGATCATAAATGAAATCGTAGTCAAAAGACCCAAATTCTGATTCTTCCTACTTTATGAATTCTTCAACGATTAGACAGCTATATGATAACTATGAAAATAAAATTTGGATTAACTAAAAAAATGCATGAAGTTAAACGTAATGGTAATAGTATACATGCATGGTCTCATGAGCAATGTGAAAATAGTTTGTACATGAGATGCGTCCGTACAAAGATTCGGGTTTTTCTAAGAAGTTGGTTGGATAATTCATATATAGTAATAGAAATAAGATAGAAAACGCGTGTGTGGCTGTGTTGGCGGCTGATCATCTTCACACGTTGCATAACATTACGTAACGGTAACACTATTGTCCAAGCGGTATTGATTTGTATTACTAATTGGGTCTTTATGCTTTATTTTTAAATTTTGACATGTGAGGAACAAAAAATAAAGTTTTCTTCCAGATGTTTGACTTTTCTGACTTCCCATGAACGATAAAAGTTTGATTCTCTTTTTTCGTTGTTAAGAAACCGTCAACTCGTAAAAATTATAAAGCAAGTTTCACATAGCAAGCAAAAAACACAAAAAAGCAAGTTGCAAAACTTTTTTTTTTTGTCTCTCTAATTGCAAAACAGTTTTGGTATGTGTTTTTATTTTTAAAATTATTGAACACAACCGAAATCAACGACTCTAGTCTCTCTATATATTTATTTATTCATACTTAGTCTTTTCGTGTTGATTGACTTTCATTACGTTACAAAAGATGACATTTTATACGTAAAGTACATTTTTGGATATCTTTGGGAGAATATTAATTAGAATCTTCTATAACATATGAAGTCGTAAAATTATTCATTCAATTTAGAGATTCGGAAAGTTACAGAGACCAAACATATATATGTGCCTCATTTGTTTGCATCTAACGATCATTATAATAGAATATACAATTTCTATCATCTCGACCAGATAAACTTTTTTTTTAAGTATGAGTTTTATTTGGTAATAACGTAAGATTTTATTTCATCAACTGTATAACGTTAAATTATGAAAAATAAATCTTGATTCAATACTTACGAATCAAAACTATAGATTCCCATTCTAAATAGGGTTCTAAATAATCTTAAATTTTAAATTATGATTCCAATCTATCTTGAATCTTGATAATCCAGTTCGATCAACACGGGTTAAAATAAATAAAAACCATGACATTCCAAGTATTAATAAAAGAACTGATCCGATCCTCTATTGTCATCCCCTAATTAATTGGAAAAAAACGAATCTTGACAGCTAGCACAGTTTTGACATTTCTAGGGTTTCATACAAATGTATATCCTTGTTTACCTTTTCTCCATTTATTTATATTTGAAAAAAATGGTAATTGTCAATGGTCATGGACTCGAATTATAGAACGACGTCGTTTTGCAATCCAAGGACGTTTGTCAGTATGGGACCCATCGAATCCCAAAGCCTTTCACATTCATTATTGTACCTGTCAATGGTCCACAAACGAGATATATCCATCTCTCTGCAGGACGTTAGTATTACGATATCAATACGACACGAGATTTTTATATGATTAAATCGAATATTCAAATTTGGTTCAAAGGTAAAGTTTAATGATGTTCGGATAATTACCAATCTAACATTTGTTAAAATTTCGGTGGTTATAGAATGCAGCAAAAAGTTAGGGGAATACAGATATTAATTACATATATAAGCTCGCCATATGTCCTCTCTGTCGGAATTTCAAAGGGCAATGATATTTTTAATTAAATTCAAAAATATACCAATTTCTTATCATTTTTTAAAAATAAGAAATTAACTGTTAACTGTTCCCTATTTAACTGTTAGGAAATATTGGTCCACAGCTCAAAATCAACTAACAATATATGTATCACTAATCGGAGTTCTTATCAAATTATCTGCTTTTTTTGTTTACAGTATTGCCTTTTTCTTATTGCCAAACAATATTTTTTTATTGTGTTCTTGTTCTGTTCTTAAAGTTTGGTTGAGATCAAAGCTATCGATAGAGGAGGTGTTCTACTTGCCAAACAATATGATTTGCTGTTCTACTTGCTCTCTAATCCTAATAAACTCTTTTATTTTGCCGGTAAACTACGATTGCTAAAGTTCAAAAAAACAAAAAAAAACTACGATTGCTAGGTCGAGCTTAAATGATTCAGAGTGCAATTGTCACTTTCAGTAACCAGAACTAAAACTACCGTTTTAATCAGACAAAATTGCATTTTTCTTTGCACGCCGTTCATTTGACACGACATATATGCATGTATTATTTTGAGATAAGTATAAATTATTAGACGATCAATCGCTGTCTAATATGTAACAACATTTCCACAAATATAAAATCGCTGTCTTAAATATGTATGGTACGTACGCATGCCGTCACAACTATGGCAAAGTACAAGCCCCATATATACCAATTACAGAAATGCTAAGGATACTATAATTTCCCTCACCGTATATAATTAATAACAATTATTATTATTATAAAAAACGACGCCACTACATCTTTGGAAGTTCCAAACAGCACAGCCATACCAATGGACAAAGAAACAAATTTTTGTTATCCAGTTAGAGCATTTCCAATCATAACACTATAAATTACACTATATTTGATGTAATTTTAGGAACCAAAGTATTTTTCTCTCCAACCACAACATCAAATATCACATAAAAAATATATTCTATACTATTATACTATTAATTTAAAATTTCTCTTTATTATTTGATTTTATATTTATTTAATTGATCATTTTATTAATAAAATAAATAAATAGAGTTTAGTGTTATTTTTAGAATCCTATTGGAGAGGTTTGGTGCAAAAATCACATTAATTTTGGTGTTTTGCCATCACGTTGGAAAAGCCCATTGTAAGGAGTTCTGAAATAATTATACATTTGAGATTTTTCTTCTTCTTTTTGGGTGGCTTAATTAACTGATCCTAGTCGATGTGCGGTTCGAATAGAAACTGAGCTTTCTGTATAAGTAAATAATTAATTAATCTAAAATGTACATAGGTACATCCAAACTCACTACATCATCGATTATTACATATTAGATTTGGTAGATTGAAATAAGCTAGTTTCGATGTTTTTTATACAATTTAAACAATATTTTGTTTTACTTCATTAATTAAATTAATTTACTGTAATTAAAGCCTAAATTGAGAAATAGATTCTTTTTTTTTTACAACAACATAAATCCCTAAAACAGTTTAGAAATCCAAACCGGTGGTACCGAGTTGATAAATGTATTATGTATACGATATCAAATCTTGTTGGAACATTTATATGTAGAAAATGCTATACTGAGTGAAATTTCATAATTAATTTTCCTTCTGATGTTAACGATCGTGATTCGCGCTACAGTACCAGCAACATAAAAATAACGACAAACATATGGTTTTGTTGACTTCGTGACAATTTCATAAACTTAGATAATACTTTTTTTATGTTTCTAGTTTTCTACCGGTATGAAAAAATAATTAATACCCAACAGCGATGGTACCATAATGTTCAATGTATCTTTACAATATATATTTATATATTGGCATGGTAGGTTTTGAAACGTAGAAAACGTCTACCCTGACTTTTGCCGTGGTGATCCGTTTGTTTTCATTTTACGATAAAATTATATATCCCATTCCCACATGCTAACTATTACTTTCCGAATAATCTTTTTCCAAAAAATACCAATCATTATTCCTCGGTACTCCTAATATGTAGTATATAGATGAAATTAAATTTTGCAATTTTTTTTTTTTTTTTTTAAAGAGCCTTCATTCAATTAAAGAATTTTACACGAATCAAATAAGAACCACGAACCAACAACCATAAAAGTAAAAGAAACCATGAAGGGGAGAAGGAAAACATTTGCCAAAAACAAATGATTACATCATGAGAAAAGATAGGGGTGAAAGAGTAACAAGAAAGGGAGAAGAATGAGACCAGTCAACTGGTAGACCAGATATGTCCCTACTTTCAAACCCAAATTTTTCAACGCCAAAGCTTTGTTCTTAATTACCACATGAATATTTTTCAAAATTACATTCGGAGGGAGAGTGTTACCAAGATGAAACTTGCGATTTCCTTCCAGATCTTATAAACACATGCTTGCCAGCTTTGTAGAAGAGCTAAAGAACGGTCGTTTGACGGACTCGCAGTTGGTAACCACGTGGTAATTTGGTCCCAAGTCGTTGGGTGGACCGGGAGGAGCAAACAAAGCATCAAACCCGACCAAATTTCTGCATAGAAACAACACTCAAAGAACAAATGATTTCTTGATTCACCAACTAAGCCACAAAGAAGGCAGGTGCATTCCACATCCAAACCCCATGAAACCATCCTGTCCAAAGTAGGGTTTCTGTCAAGGGAGAATAACTAGGAGGTAGTAGAATGGTTTGGGATGGCTGCTGTAAACCAAATCAACTTGTGCCAAGACACCACCGGCCTCACTTCCCTAATCACATTCCACACCTCTTTTGATGAAAAAGATATGCAAACTTTGCCACCCACCATCCAAAGAGGAGTATCAGCAGCATAAGACAATGGCATTGAGACAATAAATGTGAGCAATTGAAGCTGTAAATCAGAGCGAGCTGCATGTAAAATCCAACCCACATGAGAACGGTAATCACTCACCAGGGCATTTAAAGGGATACCTAGAAAGGCAGGGCCAAACGGTCCTAGAAAATGGATCAGCGGCCCGAGAGGCGTCCACGGATCCCACCAGAAGCATGTCATCTCCCCTACCGATCTTGATCCGGAGAAAGGAAACAACCTTGTGACGAAGCTTGAGAATCTTTCGAAACATCCAAGAGAAAGCGTTATTGTTCTCATTCAAAGACCAGAAACAAGATCTAGAAAGATATGATTTCCTGATCCACGCCACCCATATGGAGCCAGCGCGAAAGTATAACATCCATATAAACTTTAAATCGCACGTCTCGTTCCAACTCCCAACCGATCTCAGACCTAAGCCACCTTCAGCCTTAGGCGAAGATACGTGCCGCTGACCATGAAACTTTTGCACTGGAAGAGGCATCCAACTTCTCGTGCCACAAAAATGCGTCACACATGGAATTAATCTTCTGGATACCTTTTTGGGAAGAAAGAAAGCTGATGTCCAAAAACCAATTATTCCCGAAATTACCGTTGATAACAGCATCAAACGACCAACAATGCTCAAATGTCTATACATCCAACCGTTAATCTTTGTTCTGATCTTCTGCAATAGGGAATCACAGTCTGAAACAGAAAGATTCTTCGAGCATAATGGCAACCCCAAATAACGAATCGGTAGAGAACCATGAGTAAGAGAGAATATTTGTTTCTTAAGATGTCCAACACCTCCACCGAAACTCTAGAACAAAACAATGAAGTCTTGCTCATGTTTACCCCAAACCCGACATTTTCTCAAACTGGGACAAAATGGTGAACACCCCGCCACTGATTTTACTGAATCCTCCACAAAAATCAAAAGATCATCAGCCAACAAGAAATGAATCAATAGTTGGTTTTCACATCCCGAATGATACCTGAAAATTCCATCTTGGCGCAAACAAGTTCTCCAAGACTTATATGGCCAATTAAAAGACCGAATTCTTTTCGTTTCGGTTAATAAGCTTTTGTAATGTCTAACTACTAAGGGAATTTTGTTTGTCCAAAACGCTCTGCATTTTTTTGCCTTTACAAAAAAAAAATTGCAAATATTTCAACAGATAATGATTTACTGCATCAGTAGTTGTAATTTTGTATATAATTAAGTATTATGAGTACAGCTTTAAAATTAAGAATGTGGTTTCGATATTAGAATATACATGATCCATATTCATTGAATTTTTGGGTTACCGTACAAACCGGTTCTCCAAAAGGTAGGGTTGTGTGATTGCAAATAAGCATATGCATAGTTTACCAAAATGCGAAAACCCATAAGATCAGAGAATCAGACCTGCGTGGCTGCGTAACACTATTTATTAGTTTTAGTTGTCCAACTTTGTTTGATATTTTTTCGTCAGACAGATTAACAAAACTTAAAAGGTTGTGTCTGAAAATAAAAGACACTACTCTTTTTTTTCCAAAAAGTATCATTTTAAGATTTTATTTTTGTTTCACAAAAAAGATCGTTTTATGTTTTCAATGCATAATTTTGAACAAAAATTCAGTTTAATCTTATTGTTTTAGCGTATTAATTAGAAGAAAAAAAAATTGTTTAGTATATTAATAAATTATAATATATAATTTTTAATAATTTTTTTAATATGTGTGAAATATCTTAAAATAACTATATTCGTAAAATATAAAGAGTATAATTTCAGCTAAAACTTGTACACGTATTACAATATTAGTTTTTTTTTGGTTAAACGTATTACAATATTAGTTATACATGTAACTTATAAGTGACATCACCATGTATATATTTTCTGCTAAAAACCTCACCATGTATGTATTAAAACTAGTATACGTGTATTTGTTAGGTGAATAATTAATTTATATAAGCGTCTCGAGGACAAAAATTATAAAATCGTCTAAATAATTATTTGTATCATGGACCGTTGCTATTGTTTTATTGATTTAACTATCATAATAAAATGTAATCTATGTTTGCTTCTTAACATTGTATCAAGATCATGCAACACATTTGGCCTTGTTGACGAAGCGAAAACACGACCCGATCTTTCTTTCTTTCTTTTTAAACTAACGAAATCAAGATTTTTTTGGAATCACACATGGAAGACTATCGCAAGGACATGTGTGATATACAAAACGAAAATTTTTACTAAAAAATGTTCTGTATGTTGAGGTTTTGTTTGGAGTTGTAAATTAGATTAATTAATGGACATTATATAGGACGAAGCCACTAAAAGAGTTCATGAACAAAAGTAAGAATTTTAAATTAGTGGATAAGATTTGATTTCATAATATATCATTGAATATGGATTATATTGGTCCACCACTCATTGACGGGTGTCCTCAAATATTTTTTAATTTTTCGTGTCTACAATAATTTTTTTTTTTTAGGTTCTACAATAATAACCTTTATGTTTCATGCAAAATTATTACTTTACTTTACAATGCCTAAATGTTTCATGCTAAATTTCTAATATTTGTTTAAAAAAGTAAACGTGTTTCAGTCTGTTGCGATATTGGCTTATGTCAATTATTGCAATTACCCGATTGAATGAATTATTTTATTCCAAAATCAAAATCATCACGATTTCATACAAACCATAGAAGCTCGATGAAGGAACATAGTGTACTTAACCGAAGAGACAACCAACATCATAAAGTCTTTGCATGTCATTTTAGATGTTTAACTCATTGCATTTGAATTATTTTATTTTATTTAATTTGTCATCATATTATATGGCTTACTTTGGATAATAATTCTCTATTCAATCACTTCACACTGAATAATAAGGTTTATGGTAAGAGGAATTTAAACAAACGTAGCTACTTTTATCTATCAAATTCAAAGAAATAAGAGTATTTAACTTAACAAACGCAGCATTGCAATTTCAAACAGTTTTTCGTCACCGTCATAATTCTCGACGGTGCGGATGACAAGTGATATCTTGAATCTTCCAGCTTGGTTTTCATCCTCCTATTTTAATTAAAAAATTAACATACAAATCAAAGTAAAAAAAACAGAGGAAAACGGAAAATATATGTAAAAAATTAACTACCTCATAAAAAAGCGGGTGTGGCGAATGTTGTAAGTCAATAGCCTTTCATCCTCCAAAACGGTTCCAACATCAACAAAATCCGGCCTAGCACCGCTGTCTGAGAGAAGAACCTCTATTATGTTGCGGAGAATGACAAGAGGACTATTGCTGATTTACTAGTCCCTAGATGCGGCTAATCCTTCTCATTCTGGTTCGATACCACAACTCAAGTTACAAATGGGCCCAAACAATACAGCCCAATACTTCGTATTGTTTTGATTTGATTTGATTCCAAAAACTGCCCAAACATTACTAGCGCTTCCCTTTTTTTTTATTTGCTTTGATTATACAATTGTCTAAGTTTCTTCTTTCAAACTAACTACATCATAAAAAAGTGGGTGTGGCAAATGTTGTAAGTTAATAGCCTTTCATCCTCCAAAACGGTTCCAACATCAACAAAAACCGGCCTAGCATCTCCAATGTCGTAGATCGCACCACTGTATGAGAGAAGAGTCTTGTCAATGCGGTCAAGGATCTCTTGTATTGAGAGAGAATCCTTGAGTTCCAAAGTCCCATTCATCCTCAGCAAAACCTCAAATTGTCATACAAGAGAGATACACCAACAAACGTCTAAAGAAGAGAAAAAACATTAGTTTGTGCATGCCCCGTGCGATCCTTACATACCATGATCTCCAAATTATTCACCATTTGTTTCTTGAAGCTCCCAGTATGGTACGTCCCTACCAACACCTACACATACTATTGTGTGGTAGTAAACAAAGTTTAATGGCTTAGGAAAAGAAAACAATAGTTAGTTACAATATTTAAAACAGAGAAAAAAGTAAACATAACTAACCAAAAAGAAATACACATCTAACCTTGGATGTTATTATAACTCGCAAAACATTCGATAGTGGCTGTTATTGGCGATTGCCTGAGATAATGCAGTATTGCAATTTCAAACAATTCTTCGTCACCGTCATAATCCTCGACGGTGCGGATGACAAGTGATATCTCGAATCTCTCGGATTGGTTTTCATCCTCCTATTTTAATTAAAAAACATATAAGTCAAAGTAAAAACAGAGGAAAACATAGAATATTTGTAAGAAACTAACTACCTCATATAAAAACCGGTGTGGCGAATGTTGCAAGTCAATTAATTCTCCAAAACGGTTTCAACATCAACAAAAACCGGCCTATCATCTCCATAGATCGCACCGCTGTCTGAAAGAAGAGTCTTGTCAATGCAGTCAATGATCTATTGTATTGAGAGAGAATCCTCGAGTTCCAAAATCTCATTCATCCTCAGCAAAGCCTCAAATTGTCGTACAAGAGCGATATACCAACAAACGTCTAAAGAAAAGAAAAAACATTAGTTTATACACAAAAATGGAAAAACATTTTCTCTTGTTTAAATTATATCATTGAATATGGATTATATTGGTCCACCATTCCTTGACGTACGGGTGTCCTTCAAATAGTTTTTCAAGTTTTTCGTGTCTAGTTCTACAATAATAACCTTTATGTTTAAACCGTTCCTTGCGATTTTCTCTTGTTGAACAAATCTAACATCTTTGAACAAATCTAACGTTTTGGTGTATCAGAACAAAATCGCAAGGAACGGTTTGTTCAAAAAAACCTACAAAAAGATGCGAACAAATCTAAAGATGTATCAGAACATAAGGAATTCAAAAAACAACCTTTATGTTTAATGCAACATTATTACTTTACTTTAGAATGCCTAAATGTTTCATCCTAAATTTATAATATTTGTTTAAAATAGTAAACGTGTTTCAGTTTGTTGCAATATTGGTTTATGTCAATTATTGCAATTAGCCGATTGAATGAATTATTTTATTCCAAAATCAAAATCATCACGATTTTCATGCAAACCATAGAAGCTCGATGAAGGAACAAAGTGTACTTAACCGAAGAGACAACTAACATCATAAAGTCTTTGCATGTCATTTTAGATGTTTAACTCATTTCATTTGAATTATTATATTTAATTTAATTTGTCATTATATGATATGGCTTCCTTTGGATAATAATTGTCTATTCAATCACTTCACATTAAATAATAAAGTTTATGGTGAGAGAAATTTAAACAAACGTAGCTACTTTAATCGATCAAATTCAAAGAAATAATAGTATTTAACTTAACAAAACGTCAAAAAATTGTAAAAATAGTATTTCAAATGCAAGTTTACAGATATGAAATTAAACCGATGCAGCTACTTCAATCGATCCAACTCAAGGAAATAATAATTTGTTACAATAAAGGTTAAAATGTTATTTAAAAAGTATAGATGAAAAACCAAGTTTATACCTCTAAAATCAGATGTATATCTAAGGTTACGTAACTACATTAGACTTGTAGACTTCCAAGTTCGCTGTAATATTCTTTTATAGAGAGATATTTATTTGGGCCATTTCACTTTAAGGACTATTATTGGCCCAAAATGTAGGGCAGCTAGCTGTTGATCTTCTAGTGTCATCTACTGGTGCAGAGAGAGTTGGTTATCTCGACGATCCAAATCTGCTTCCTTGTGTTGGAAATGACGCTTATGGCTCTCTTCCTTGTGGTGAAATCGCTCTTCCTCTCGAGGGTTCGTTTTCTCAGACTATGTGCTTCATTAAAGATTAGGCTTTGATGTAATCCTTCATTAATGGTTTGGGAGGTGTTTGTCTTCTAACATGGATTATCCTCTGGTTCATATGATCAAGAAGACTTCTTGGGACTGATTTGACCATGTTATGGAATGGAGAAGCTATATCAAAGACACTATTTTCTGTTGTATAGTTTGATGCGATAGATCAATGCCACTTTACATTGTTGAATCAGCCCTTTATCCTTGTGAAACCTCAAGGTTTATATTCTCTTTGTGTGTTTTCAGTTTATGAGTCATCTTCAACTGCTTCTTCTACTCTTGCTCAGTAAAGGTCTCCAGTTGCAAAGGTATTACATTTTTGGAAGCAGCTTTGTTCCTCGTCATTTCCATGGTCCTGTGTTTGCGTTCAGTGCTTGTTTTTTTGGGACTATGAAAAGCCAGTTAGCTTGAATTTTTTTCAGTTTAATAATTTTGGAACTTTAGTGAGACATATTAAACTTATAGTGTTGATTTAAAACAGGGAATGGTGATTAAATTTGCAGAGAATATAGCCAATTTTGCTGCTTCGAGTGGAAAGAAGCATGTTGTTGTGCTTTCGACTCTTTTCATTACTCCTACAAATATTAAAGATTTAAGAACTATGCCTTCAAACGTGGGGCTAACTCTATTGTATAAAAGTGTAGATGCAGACTGGTAATGCTGTTGACGGATGTGCAAATATTTTGGCGATCAAATGCCTACACTAGACAGCATTGAAACTCCATCGCAGTTAAAAGAATTTGAGTGTTAAGGTAAAGTCTTGATGTTCTATTGCCATATGCAGTTGAATGAAACTCAAAGGGCTTGGGGTTAATGAAGATGGTTTCTTCTTTGTAGGAGTTGAAGCAATTAGCTGATGAAATCCTTACGGAGCTTCTTTCCTTACAATGGAAGACCCAAAAGCCTGTGAACCCTAGCTTGGCTGCAATAGAGCTTACCCTTGCTCTGCATTATGTTTTTCGTGCCCGGTTGACAAAATATTGTGAGATTCTGTGGAACAAGTAAGTTTATGTTTTGCAGTTCAGGGGGTTGATGATCTGATTTTCTTATGTTTTGGTGCAAGGTTTTGATGTGTTTCTTGTGGTGTTAATAGCTTGTTTCATCCTTTGTAGACATGCACATAAAGTCTTGACAGGATGTTTTTTCTGACAAAAAGGAAAAATTAGATTCTCGAGAAACCTTTTGTTCTGCAAATCCTCAATTGGGTTTTTTCTTTACTTCTATTTTGGCACAGCTAAAGATTTTTCCAGCTGGTTTAGTAGCTTCAGTGACTACTGAGGTAACAATGGTTGTAGAAGCTCTCGAGAGTTCCTGTGAGGGCTCAAAGAGAAAACATGGCAACGGTGGTGATGTCGCGGTTCCTTGAACCGACGATGAGTTTAGCAATGGAGACATAAATGCTGCTCCTGGTGTTTGACCCGTAAGCTAAAAACCATGGCTTTCCTCTTATTGCATTTTCCAAGGTTTTTTGGGTTCTGCACTTGGTTATATCGGCCATTGTTATGTCTTATGCAGAAAAGAGCTAGGGTTTCAAGAGAAATGACGTTTCAAGATATTTACGGTGCGGAGACATTGCTGAATGAAGAAGACGAGGAGGATGATATTGATTGGGAACCTGTGCAGACGCCCGTGGAGTTTGTGAAATGGTGTTGCGTCAATTGCACTATGGCGAATCCTGGTGATATGGTCCATTGTTATGTACGTTTCTGCTTACCTTTTTCATATTTAGATACTGTTGTTTTGGGTACTGTTAGTATTACAAATGTCTGCAATTGTGCTCTAAATGTGATCTCAAGTGACATGCGTGTGTGTACAATGTGCCTTGGCTTTGCATCAGTAAAGTTGATTCCTTGATGCAGATATGTCGTGAGCACAAGGAATCTGGCATCCTGAGGCATGGCTATTTTGCATCTCCGTTTTTCAAAGACACTGGTCTCACTGAAGTCGAAGAGAAATGTGGAGGTAGGAATTACTTGTTTTGTTTCTTTTGAACATGTTCCTAAGAAATGCTGCTATTTCTGTTCCACATCATCTAAGCATGTTCACTTCTCTTTTAACTTGATCTTAGGAAGCTTATCTGCAACCAGCTCGACAGCTGTTGGGTTCGATGAGAGAATGTTGCTACACTCAGAAGTATGATCCTGTTACCATTATATTTTCCTGAGAAATCTCTATTATGACTATGAGCTTTTCATGTATCTGTTGACATCAATACAATTTATTATCTCCAAAGTTTTTCTCCGTGCAAGTGATCCATTTTGACATGTGTTGATGGCATGCTTGATAAGTTTGAAGTGAAGGCACATCCACATCCCGAGAGACCTGATCGTCTTCGAGCTATAGCTGCTAGTCTTGCCACAGCTGGTATATTGGTTTATTGTCGTTAGCATATTAATATATTCCGTTCTGCCATATTATACCGCTGGGAGTAAATTTTGTATTCACGACATTGAAAATCTGTAGGCGTCTTTCCTGGAAGATGCTTGCCTATTCATGCAAGGGAAATCACGAAACAAGAACTCCAGATGGTGAGCTGCTACTTAACTGTTTTAGAGACATCTCTAACTGCGAGTAGTTTGTTTATTGCATTACTTTTGGAATCATTTCGTTAACTGGTTTATATTTGTCAACGTTTAGGTCCACACTTCAGAGCATGTTGACGCTGTTGATATTACAAGCCAGCTTCTCTATAGGTTTGAATTTAAACCATTTTGTCTCCCCACCATCTGATACTTTGCAGTGTTCAGCATGCAAAACGTGCTTGTTTACCTGATTTGTTTGTCTCCTTTGCCTAAGCTGTTCCTCATTTGTCTCATATTGCTCTTACTGCTCATCCTTTTCCCACTATCTGGCAGCTACTTCACCGCAGACACATATGCTAATGAGTATTCAACACGTGCTGCTAGACTTGCAGCTGGTTTGTGCGCTGATCTAGCTACAGAAATTATCTCTGGCCGTGTAAAAATTGGTTTCGCTTTGGTATGTCAAATTCACCATGACTTTAAAATTTAAAGATGCAACTACACATTTGCTTGAAATTGGAATCAAACCATATCAGTTTTGAAACTTCTTTGATTGAATCAGGTTAGACCTCCCGGTCATCATGCTGGCATCAGACATGCTATGGGGTTTTGCCTTCACAATAATGTAGCCGTTGCTGCATTAGTAGCACTCAAATTCTTTCTCTGCATTATGTTTTTCGTGCCCCGGTTGACAAAATATTGTGGCATGCTGTGGAGCAAGTAGGCTTATGTTTTGAAATTCAGGGGATTGATGATCTGGTTTCTTATGTTTCGGTGGAAGGTTTTGATGTGTTTCTTGTGGTGTTAATAGCTTGTTCTGTCCTTGGTAGACACATGCACATAAAGTCTTGACAGGACGTTGGTCTGCAATACCATCAATGACAAAAAAGAATGCTGTTTCCCGATTGGTGGCGAGTGAATATGATTTTTTGGGGGTCGGGCATGGCTGAAACCTTCTTCATAGCAGGTGTATTGTCCACGCTCTCTTCGGTATCCCGTCGTGGAGATAAAAAAAAAAAAAAATTAACAGCAAGAAATGTACGTTAAAGTCATATCGGATTGTGTTGTATTTTCTGTGGGATTTCTTTTGTTTTCTGTCTTTGTGCCTTATGGTTTATCAACTGTTGTGTGATTTGGGGCCTCTGGCTAATACTTGAGCATAATGAAGGAAGATAATGATTTTATTGGGCTTTTACTTTTAACATCCATGCTTAGGTGATAATGAAGGCAAACGATGATTATTAAGTTTAATAATAACATCCAGACAAAAAGCAAAGCATAAGAAGTGATTAAAAAGTTTAATAAAAAAAAAAAGGGCTTGCATTGTATATCACAAGTTAAAAACATCAAAAGAGAGAGCTTTCTACTCAAGAGTAGTCGTAGCCATCTTAGCCTCCCTCAACCTCTTAGCCTCCCTCAACCTCTTACCCTCCTCAGCAAAACGACCTAAAGTAAACCATGAATTCATGAGAAATTTTACTTTGTTATCAAGAATCAAGAACAAAGCTATGTACCTAGGAAAGGAGAGGTATAAATGATGTGTTTCTTGTTTTTGTTTATTTTCGGTTGGTAAGCAGCCATAGCAACTACTTTGCATCCTCCCATGTCACTTCCACTAAGTGCCAGAACCTTCTCTAGTGCGTCTTCTCCCATTATACTAATGGCAGCAGCACTCCTGTAAAAATAAACAAAGACATGTCTTAGTTTTAGCATTTAAGAAAATTCACAACTGGTTGTCAAAAATTGGAGAAAGAAGCCACAAACCCTTTGAGATCATATATAACAACATCCGTGATCTCGCCACATGAAGCGAAATGTTTCCACAACGCGCTCTTGATATCATCCGCAGGAAGCGAAGTGTCAAATCCCGTAACTTTAATCAGAGTGCTATAATTTGCAGGAGATAATATTATCAGCACAAGAACACATCTTACATATTACAAATCTCCCAAAAACATGACAAGAACAAATCTTACAGATACAAATCTCCAACAAAAAAGCAAAATCAATTTACCGGAATTTTCGGCTTTCTGGGATGGATGCAACACTACCGTTCAATTCCACCGATTCTGGCCGCTACGGGTACAGAAGATCTAATCAGAAACTCTACAAAGAAGAAAGCCAAAAGGATAAGAAGAATATTACCTTGAAGACGTTTTGATCCATGGAGAAATTGAGAAGAGCGACTGCTGACGCAATAACACTTTCTGCGTTTTAGGGATTTAGGGTTGAAGAAGGTGGTGGTAGTTTCCTTTTGGGTTATATATATATAATAACTGTTATTTCGTGTATATTTATGAACAGTCGTTTGGGCCTTGAATTTATTTCGGGCCTGAACTAAGCCCATATAGTCGTTAAGTTTTTATCTTTAAACACTTGTCGTTGACAAAAACCAGTGGTACGAACACTGGATTCTACCGCCTCCTACTTCGCTGGTTTATTGGGACAATCCAAACCGGCCGGTTTTATTACTTTGATTATAATCACGCTTTTTATTTTGAACTATGAACATGCTCCGTCACTGTGCAATACAATATAAAAATATATTCAAACATACGCTTATACCTCTGACAACCTACGGATTATTCAATTAATGCCTTATGACCCCCTCTGATAGGTAAAAGTGACAACACACGGGACATAGGGAAGAACATCGATATGGAAGACTCACATGCCGTGTCAGAACCATACGCTGCTGATAGATATATAGCGAAGCATGAAAGCTTTGTTGAGCACCCGACAAATGCGGCCAAAGAAAGTAGGTGAGAAGTTAGAAGGGCGCCAAGTACACAACCCTATCAACGGATCCGAGATCCGACCAGACGACTGAGGATCCGACCCGGTATCTTCTCTATAAATACTTCTCTTCCCCAACGGGAAAGTGGTTCACGATTTTCACACACTAATACAAGTATATTAAAGTGATCCATAAAAATGGTCAAAAACCGGTGTTATCACCACTATAAACACTTAACGCTTTAGCTCATTTCCGTGACTCTTTGTCTCATTTTGGTCATTCTCCAGTCAACTTTTATGTCACTTTCTGGCTAGGATTTCACACTTCCAAATGTTTATTTCTATTCACTTTACCACAAAAGCCCATTGCGGATCCATTCATTCTTTCTGATCCAATAGGCACCATTTTCTTTCCCATTTTTTGAGTACTCTTCATGTATTCCAACGAACCACTATGTGGTATTTCTTTATCGTTTCTGACTTGGGTGTCGGAGTGCCTTCGGAAAACACTCCACCATCGTGTTTTCTAGGCCCTCATGTGACTATTCGTTTTGTAGGAGACTTGCCCTCGAATCGTTCATAAATCTCAGAATCAAACAGAATTTCCGATATGATCAAAGAAATTATAAACACTAAATACAAAATCGAATTCAGGAACTTAGATCTAATCAGTCACAACTTTCAATCTATAGATATATCCATGATATTCATCAACAGTCCTAAAGAATCGAACAAATAAACTACAGACTGAGAAAACAAGGATTCGAACCTTGACGGTGAAATCATAGACGAATTTGGGCTCGGAAGTAGCAGCAATCGAGTGTTCGGACCTAGAAAGTTTAGCTCCCGTTGTCGATAAAGAAAGAGCCCGAATCCGATGAGAATTGAAAAGAGGTTTCGCAGAATCAAAAAAGGAAGAGGAAGAGCACATCACTAAAGTAGCTAACTTCCTTTCCTGCAGCCTCCTTTCTCGTCTTCCTCATCTGCTTCTCTCCAGCTTCATTATCCACTATCGAAGCCCAATTATCCTCCTCGAATCCCTCTGTTACAGCCGACGGCGACGCCGACCAATCCCTCGATACCTCGGCCTCTCCTTGCCGCCCCCTTTTCTTTGACGGCGGTGGTCTCTCCCTTGGATCCAATTGATTTCTAGGGCACTCGTACGAAAGAGCTCCGGAGCTCGGAATTAAAGACGCACACCTCACGAAAAATAGACAAAGGCATCGCGAGAAGCGCAGAAGCGGCGTGGAGCAACTCGTCTGGGCGTGGCTCCTCCGACGAGGGTTTTTGACTAAGAGGTTTTCTACGAAGACAAAGTGATTCTTCGTGTTTGAAGAAGAAGAAGAAAAAAATTGAGTTAAGAGCAAATGAGTCTTTCACTTATAACAAAGTGTTCCAAGAGTTAGAAGTGTCTTGTAATATATAATTCAAAAAGTGTATTTCTCTGTAATTATCTCTGAATAATAAGGTTTATGGTGAGAAGAATTTAAACAAATGTAAGAAATAATATTATTTAACTTAACAAAACGTAAAAAAATTGTAAAAATAATAACGCAAATGCAAGTTTACGGATATGAAATTAGTAGCTACTTTAATCGATCCAACTCAAAGAAATAATAGTTTGTTACAACAAGGTAAAAATGTTATTTAAAAAGTATAGATGAGAAACCAATTAAGTTTATAGATCTAAGATCAGATGTATGTATATCTACTAAGGTTACGTAACAACGCATTAGACTTGTAGACTTCCAAGTTCGATGTAATATTCTTTCTAAGAGAGATATTTATTTGGGCCTTTTCACTTTAAGGACTACTATTGGGCCAAAATATTTTTCAAAATTTTGATAAATTTATCGGCCCAAAATCAGTCCCTGACTTGCTCTTCACCCAAAGTAAGATCCAACTGTGCTAATTACTGAAGCAGAAACTTGCAAAATCCGATTCTGTAATCAGTGTTTTGCTTGCGTTTCGGCTTTGATTCCATGGAGTTTGTTGTTGAAGAAGGAAAGCGAGTGCATGAAGAATGCTCGACTTTGATTCTCGTAAGTTGTTTGCTTTTCCGATTTCGATCTGTTCTCTCCTTCCGGGTACTTTGGATATTTCCTTCCGTAAAGCTTAAAAACTGCAGATTGCTTGAGAAATTAGGTTGTTGTTGATGAGAAGTAGCAGTAGAGCTCTACTGAAGTTAGAAACTCCCCCAACTTTCTAGAGAACTTTTGAAATTCTTGGAAAAAAACCTGACATTTATTGGGAAAGATGGGTTTAGATACACATTGACCTTTCTCATGAAACAAAGTTTAGAGATTTCTAATTGAGGAACTAAATGCTTTTGTTTGCCCACCAGCCTGCATTGTCAATTGGGAATGTAGGGCAGCTAGCAGTTGATCTTCTAGTGTCATCTACTGGTGCAGAGAGAGTTGGTTATCTCGACGATCCAAATCTGCTTCCTTGTGTTGGAAATGACGCTTATGGCTCTCTTCCTAATGGCGAAATCGCTCTTCCTCTCGAGGGTTCGTTTTCTCAGGTTATGTTGAACATCTGCTCAGGTATGTTGGAGTGAGGATGAAATGCAGTTTGAGGAGCTACTGGATCCTGCTCTAGTGTAACCATGGCTTCAAAGGAAGGATCCTCCAGCGAACCATTAGTCACCGATGAAGGAATTCATCCACCTTCCAAAATTCTCTCGGCTTTGTGGACCATGGTTAAGCAAAGCATCAAGAGATTCATCAGTCACTGTCACATTCACATGCTCTGCAGACCCATTTGCAGCACTTTGGAGCTGTTCTGTGTGAAGTATGACAAATAATCTGACCACGAAAAAAAAAAAATATATAGTTTCAACAATCTCGTTAATTTCACAAACTAATATTTTAGATATATCTTTGAAGGATGTGCTCAGTTACTACAATATAAGTGTTGGTTGTGAAGATCAGTTTGTACTAGCAGCTCATCCCAATCAAACGTTAAATATCTTATGATGTTTCACACTAAATACCTACTTTGATGTTTCTTTGGAGTTTTCTTTCCCTCTCGGTAATTTATTTTCGGGTTTTGGTTGTGGGTTAAATTCTCATTTTCGGGTTTTGGTTGTGGGTTAAATTCTCAACTATCCCTACTTTGTAAGACTTCTTCAGTGGGTTAAATTTCTCAACTGGTTCAGTAGGTTAAATTTCTCAAAGCATCGATTTTGGTTGCAAAAAGCTAATAAATTTCACATAATCAACTTTTACTGGGCAAAAATTACAAGAGTTTCCAAAATAAAAACATAAGCAAACGATAACAATTAAGTTTACTTTAACATCAAGTCAAAAGCATAAGTGATTAAAAGTTTAATAACAAAAAGGTTGCATTGTATCACAATTTAGGAAAAAGAGATGTTTGGAATCATATCTGCACAAAAAATAAAAGAATACATAAAATATATTAAGGTTTATTTTAGAAAAATATTGGAAATCAGAATATTTTATTGGAAAATAAAATTACCCTAATAATAGCAAATTGTTTGATCAATCCCATGCCACGTGCGATCCTTGCATATCCATCGTCCCCAAACGTTTCACCGTTTGATTCTTGAACTTCCCAATATGG
Organism: Eutrema heterophyllum; assembly: GCA_002933915.1. Classification (NCBI taxonomy): domain Eukaryota; kingdom Viridiplantae; phylum Streptophyta; class Magnoliopsida; order Brassicales; family Brassicaceae; genus Eutrema; species Eutrema heterophyllum. The sequence continues at coordinate 239,088 of PKMM01011711.1, read as the reverse complement.
ATTATTGTACTCGTCTTTATCGGCACCAACACCTAACATTACGTGATGGTAAATCACGTTTTCTTCCAACCTGTTGAAGAGTTCAACCTCCGTGGGAACAAATATTTCCTTAAAGAAAACAAAACAATAATTAGTTAGGAACAAAGAAAAAAAGAAAACATAAATAACCAAAAAGAAAAAGGCATTTATACCTGACCCTGGATGTTATTATAGCTAGGAAAACATTCCATAGCGAGTGCTGTGGGGAATTCCCTGAGATGATCCAGAATAGCAACTTCAAAAAGATTTTCGTCATTGAAATAATCCTCCACAGTGCGGAAGACAAGATCAGATACCCTAAATCTCTGCACTTGGTTATCATCATCCTAATTTAATAAAAAAAAACATACAAGTCAGTTAAAAAAGACAGGAAAACTAAAAAATGAACAAATGTAAAAAAGTAATTACCTCGTTAAAGAAGCGAGTGTGGCGAATATTATACGACAATGGTCTTTCCACTTCCAAAACAGTCCCAACCTCCACAAAAACCGACCTAGCCAATTCGAGCTCGTGGATCGCACCGTCCGTGAGATGAGACTTGTCAATACGGTCGACGATCTCTTGAACCGAGAGAGAATCGTCGATTGACAAAGTCCCACGCAACTTCAACTGTGCCTCAAACTGTCGAACGAGGGCAATACACCAACAAACATCTTCTGTTTGATTGAGAACACGCGCAAGAAATGGAATTGGCAGTTCCCTCCAAGAAAAGGATGCCCTCCGAGAAAAAGAAACTAGCACCTAGACAATAGTATTAGCAAAGCAAATCTAATCAGAACGCATAATGCCCCTAAGGGTACACAAGATCTAATCAGAACGCATATTGCCCCTAAGGGAACACAAGATTTAATCAGAATATCTACTATATCAATTTCTTAACTAAGTACAAACTTTGGGAAGAAACCATTAACAAGCAACACAAGGTTAAAGAGTGACTAAGAAAAACAACAAGCATTGCTACAAGGACTATTAAGAAAATCAGAAACCATGGACACAAAATCAAAATAAAATGAGAGAGAATAGGCACATACACACAGAACGCATATTGCTACAAGGACTGGATGCATCACTATTCTAGTGATTCTAGAATCTAAGGGTACACAAGTTCTAATAAGAAAATCAGAAACTCTGCTACATCAGTATTTTATAAAAAAACTGTGAAAAACCCACCAGACACAAAATCAAAATAAAATGAGAGAAAATAGGCACATACACACAGAACGCCCTAAGGGTACACGAGTTCTAATAAGAAAATCAAAAACTCTGCTACAAGTATTTTATAAAAAAAAAACCCTAAGGGTACACAAGTTCTAATCAGAACGCATATTGCCCACAAGGGTACACAAGATCTAATCAGAACACATATTGCCCCTAAGGGTTCACAAGATCTAATCAGAAAATCTACTATGGGAAGAAACCATTAACAAATAACTAAGAAAAACAACCAAGAAGAAAGGAATAAGGATAATTAAGAAGAATATTACGCAGGACCAGCGGTTGAGCCAGTGGTTGGGGTCGGGGTGTTGGTAGCCATCCATGGAGAAGTTGAGAAGAGTGACTGCGACTGTTGTGTTCACGAGACGCAAAGCTTTCTGCGACCTAGGGATTTAGGGTTGAAGAATGGTGCATTGTGTGGAATCGGCCTGATTGAGAGAGTATCCGCTGGGCTTCAGAGCCCATTCCATGGACCCTCTCTGGGATGGGCTGAGAAGAGCAAAAGGAGAAAAAACATGTACTAATTAGAAGTTTTACTTAGAATTATTGATCTAAAACAAGAAGAGAATGTTGCACCCAAAAAAAAAAAAAAACAAGAAGAGAACAAAGGATTAGTTAGAAGGCACAAGTGGATCAATAAAGCGTGAAGGAGGAAGCCTGGGTTTTAAAAATCAGGCTTCAAAGAGGGATTATTTATTAAAAATCAGGCATCAAAGAGAAATTAGTTACAAGGACCAAATGGATCAATTATAACCCTTTCACAACTAATACAAATAAGATTACTTATCGGATTACTTGCCAAGTAAAGGAGGAGGCCTGATCTGTCAATACGACTGATCACCACCGGCGGAGATTGGCCACAGAGATCCATCGTAGAAAATAATCAGAACACAAACGGAAGGGAAGATTGCTAAAATAAAATTAATTTAAGTAAAAATAAAAAAGCTAAAGAATAGATATGAAACAAGAGGAGGAGGTTTATTTATAAAGGATGAGGGTGAGGTAGAATAAATAGATAGGGCCAAACTTTGCTAATAAAGAGGTGCAATATATGTTTTCTCCGGATTTCACGCGCCTGTCAAAGTCTTACCCAAAACGTCTCTTTTTTTAAATTTATTTATGATTAAAGATTGATTATGTTATTTATTTTTTTATGATTAAAAGATTCGGTCGACAATAACTTTGCTTATAAAGAGGAGATAAACCGGATTTTACGGACTTACCAAAAAGTTTCGTATTTTAATATATTTTACTATTATTATAATCAAACAATTGATTCTCACCCATTCTCACTTTCCAATTAATACGTACATACACATACTATGTAATTAGCAAAATATATATATATGATTTTTACTATTGGTTTCTTTTTTTTGTTTTTTATCACTAGTTTTTTTTTCTTTTTATATTATTGTATTAGACATAAATCTGAAAATATTTTAAAATTTTGTAAAATTAAAATATTTTTAAGGGTAAAATAGTAAACAACTATCCATTTCTTATTTAGAACCATTATCACATCTTAAATAATATATAAAACTATTAAAAAATACTATTCTCTTTGTACTCTTTTTTTATACAAAAAAATAATAATTCTTCTTCTTCTCTTATTAAAAACAGGAGGAAAAATCTAGTTTAACTAACAAGTGGATCGTCTGTCTTGTCGACAGCACGTGACAGGGCCACAAGTGCCTATTTTACAATCAATGCTTTACACTAATCCACCAGTTTTTAAGAAGAGACCGGAAATATTCTTTATGTAAAATAATTTTGTTTTTGGACAACCTATATATTCTTTCATGAGACCTTTTCATCCTTAGAGTGATATATAATTTCAAATGTTGTATTCCAAGAAAATTTTCAAAACCTCATATTCTAAGAGAAAATTGATATCAATAACCCAACAAAAAAAATTGAAAATCAGCTCAATAGCCCATAAAATGATTTGGCTATGAATATTTATACAATATATATAATTTTTTTTTATTCTTTCTCATTTCTCTTTTACGCGCCCATTTATTTTCTTTCTTAATTGTTTAAGATTTTTTCTCAATATGACATGTTTTGAATTTTAGAAAACAGACATATATTTCTAAAAAAATGAATTTACAATATAAATATAAGAAAATATTGTTCTATATAAAACAATCTATATAAACAGTATAATATTGCGCAGGGACAGTATAATTTTATGTACCTAAAATTGCTTAATTGGCTTTCATTGCCCCCGTTGTTTGCAGCGTAAAATGTTTTAATGCCCCCATTTCATTTGTCTTTTTATTCATGTTTCTCCAAATAATTTGTTTACTTCTTTTTTAATATGGAAACGTACTTAATTATTTGTACATGTTTGTAGTTTTATAATAATTAATGCATTAATAGTAAATTTAAACAGTTGTCAATAATATCTAATATTACCCAAACCGTCATCTTTGCATATTAGATCGTACATTGTAATATTTTTTGGTATAGTTGGCATCTAATGTTCAATTAAATCGTATTTATACGGTTGTTGACTAAAAAATGGTGTATAAAAGTGGGAAAATTGGAAATAAAAGATAGTTTTTCTTTTTTCTTCTCTGTCTACACATTTCCAAATCATTTTCAGTGACTTAAGTTTTATATCAATGTAAATTCAATTATCCCTCTTAGGTTATTAATTTTTTTATTATAATTATTATCAAAAATAATTATTAAATCTGTAATTTTAATCCCGTTAACCAAAGATATCCCAAAATCTTTTCTTCAGTTTTTTTTCTATTTTCCGTGAATCGATCTTCTTCCTTTTCTTTTCTCAGCTACATCTAATTTTCTTATATCTTCTCTTAAATTTGTCTGGCTTTCTCTAGCTCCTCCCATTCTTCTTCGTTTTCTCTGTTGGCCAAGATTTGAAAGTCAACTACAAATTTCTAGAGATTTATAGAGTTTGGCAGAGATTTCAAGAGATTTCCAGAGATTTGAAAGTCAATTTGTGGTAAAGCAAAGAACAAATTCGATAAACGCACCAGAACACATTTGAAATGTATCCAAATACTTCGCAGAGATGTGAAAAAGAAGAAACAGAGAAGAAAGGGAAGAAGATATCCTGGAGAAACAAAGATAAAAGTGGAGATCGTGATTCTCTTATTTCCCCGCGCAGAAGACACATTCTAAAACTTGCAGAACATTAGATTAATCATATATTATACGCCGTCGTAGAACACATAGAACTCTTAGAATACAAGTTCTACAATTCGCAGAACATTTAGATTAGACATAATATGTATTCTGAAACTTGCATAACGTAACGAGATTGTAGAATATGTATTCTACCATCCGGTGAACAAATCAGTTATCACGCAATACCCTACATATACTACAACAACTGCTTTAATATCTATAGGGTATTAATTTGAGCATATCAAATTTGGCGTCGTTGCCGGGGACTCAATTTCGCCATTAGATTTTAGCTAAGAATTTTGTTTAAATCGTAGAGTAATGATCGACACCCTAGTGGTATCGGTCGATACCCGTCGCGTTTTTTTTCCGGTTACTTACGTTCTTGACTTTTGTGTTTCAGGTGTATACCTACTCGAGAAACCAGAAGAAACAAGAGCACTCAGCTAGTTGATCTGTCAAACGAGCAGCTAGCATATTTGGAACGCACATTAAGAAAAGCAAAGAAGCCAGTAGAGATGAACAACCCATTGGTTTTAATTTGTGATGAGGCTGAAGCTTTGAGAGACCATGAGGGTCAATTGTACGATGAGAGAGGGCAACGACTTGATGGAGATGGAAACATTATTGCCCCTCCAGCTGTTGAGAATGTTGGGAATGATGTGGTTAATCGTGCTAGGACGCTTAGAGAGTACAACAGGCCTGATGAGTTCTATGCCAATCGGTCTGCGATTCGTATTCCCACTTTTCAGAGGAATGACTTGAGCTGAAGCATGCATACTACACACTTGTGGGTCAGCATCTTTTTCATGGTCTTCCTCATGACCATCCCATGGATCACATTGAGAGGTTCGAGGACTTGGTCACTAGCATCAAGTACAATGGAATATCCTATGATTACCTCTTCTGTAAGCTCTTCCCATACTCTCTTGGTGGGGATGCAGCTTACTGGCTGGAGCAGTTGCCAGCTGGATCACTGACTACCTGGGATGAGACGAAGAATGCGTTCCTGAACAACTTCTTCGATGATGCAAGATCCGAGGAGCTCAGGAACAAGATCTCTCAGTTTTCTCAAGGACTAACAAAGGCACTTAAGGCTGCTTGGGTGCGATTCAGATCTTATCAGAGGGATTGTCCACATCACGGATTCACACAGGTTCATTTGCTGGGAATCTTCTTCAGAGGGATTGATTGGAGATATCAGATGGCACTGATGCTGCGAGAAATGGAAATTTCTACACGAGGTATCTTGACGATGCGTATGTGCTCATTGAGAACTTGGTGTCTAGCAATAGCGCCAAGAGTGCTGATCTCGAGCGGAAAAGGCTGCACGGAGGTGTTGATGGATCGCAGATTGCTAAAATGCATGCGAAGCTGGATTCAGTGCATAATTTGTTGATGGGCAAGCAGCAGAAGACTTTTTGTCCTGCTGAAGAGGATGAAGTGGAATATGTTAACTACATTGGTGGAGTTAGATTTCAAGATGAAAGGTATCAATGCCCACCCACACCACCCAGAGCTCCTGAAAGCAAACTTGAGTCCATGCTTGAACAGCTTCTTCAGGGATAACAGAAGATGACAGTGGATTTCAGTGGAAGGTTGGATGCTCTGTACACCGATCTGAATGGGAAAATCGAGGCTCTCAGTACTAGCCACAGGATGTTGGAAACTCAGGTAGTTCAGACTGCAGCAACAGTCAAGGGACTGATGTTCATTCACAGAACGAATACGTCACTGCTATCCCCTCGAGGAGTGCAAAAGAGGTACACCCAGGAGTGCAGAAGTGCTCAACTGCTGAGATTTTCGTCAATCTTGCCGAGAATGACGATGAGATTTCGAACACCACCCCCGTATCGACACACGTCCAAAGTTCTGCCATGGACGATTCCAGAGCGAAGGCATCGACCGACACCACCCCGTGTCGATCGCCACCAGTGCATAAACTTTCACGGGACATCTCAAAACCCCGTGTATCGATCGATACCACCCCTGTATCGATCGACACTGCCCCTGAGGTCGAGAAGACACCTGAGTTGATTGAAGAAAGGGTTTACAAGCCTAATGTGTCACACCCTCGACCACCTAGACATCTCATGAACCCCATTTCTCCAAAGCAGCTGCTTGGCTTTGAGAAGATGGTACGAAGGATTCCCCACACACTGACTTTTGAAGAAGCTCTAGAGTACCGCCCTCTGCTGAGTCACTTCCGAGATTGCAGAGAAACTCTGGAAGAAATCGAAGTACTCTATATCAAGGCAAGAAGCAAGTCACTACCGCTGAGGCAGTTGACCAAGAGGGAAGACCCATGAATATTCTCAGTTCTATGCTCTATTTCTAGAGTTGAATTTAAAGAGTCTCTCGTTGACTCAGTGGCTAGCGTCAATGTCATGTCAAGGGCAATTGCAGAGAGATTGAGAGCTGATATTCAATCCCCTAGGGCATCTATCACATACGCAAACTGTTCCACCTCACTTTCGCACGGTACAATCCATGATTTGATGGTCACAGTAGGAGATTGTTTGGTTCCTACTAATTTTCAAGTTGTGGAGATGAGTGCAAGATTTACTACGCAGTTGATTCTTGGAAGACCGTTCATGGCTACGGTCGGTGCCATTATGGACACACCCAGCAAGAAAATCTCATTCTCATACATTGACAAATAGGTGTACTATGAAGCCATTCCTACTAGAGGAACTCCCACACGTGTCTCTTGCATCGATGTTGCCACAGGAGAGACGTTGGTAGTTGATCTTTTGGAAGAGCCTCCTGACGAGCCCACTGTAATAGACCTTCTAGATAGTCATTCTATCATCACCAAGAAAGACATCAAAAAGGCTAAGGCAAAAACCGAGGAGACACAAAACTTGCATCGACAAAGAAGCCCTGGTATCGATCGATACCCTCCTGGTATCGGTCGATACCCCACGCGCAGTGCTACCCATGTGACTTTGATCCCTCAGAAGTGTGATGGGGACTCGATTGAGTACAAGGTGAAGTGCAAAGGTACCTCAAAACCATTCTCTAAGGCTAGAGTCATTCTTACTCCAGAGCTGAAAGAGAAAGGAAAGGAGGTTGTGGAGAACATGTTGAGTAGAACTCTGAGTGTGCAGGTATCTAGCTGTGGAACTTGCATGGGAGTAAGCTTTCAACCTCGCTCCGACTGATCACCTGAGCACAGTCAAGCTCATGACGTTAAACAAGCGCTTGATGGGAGGCAACCAATTGGTGAGTCTGTACATACTTTTTTATTTTCGTTTTTAATTTTTGGTTTTGTGTCTTGTGTCTTAACGTGAAGCAGATTTAGAGGAGGAGTATCGACCGATACTAGTCCGTGTCGATCGATACCACAATCGTGGAGGATTAGTCTTCTTCTGTTTTCACGTTTGTTTTTCTTTTTCTTTCCTTTCTTTTCTTTTTATTTTTTCGTTTCTTTTGAACCTTTGTCAGCTTTATTTTTGCATTTGACCTCATGGATTTATGCTTGATTATCTGGTTGCTATTAACTTGTTTTTGAGTGTTCCTAATAGTGCTAACTTCTAACACTTTGGATCACTTTCCCTGGGTTATGCAACTCGATGCCAATGATTTGAAATCAGTGTGTCGACATACAACTGGTATCGATCGATACCAGTCTGTATCGATCGACACTCATCACCTTCACAGGTACGATTTCCGATTTTCACAATCCACTTGGTTCATTTGTTTTCTTTCACCAAACTTAGGTTAGATAACACTGGGGACTGTGTTGTTCAAGTCTGGGGGAGGTAGTTGCTGACATTGTGTTTGTTTTTCTTAGAGTCAGTCGTTTTTGTGTCAAATTCGTTTTATTGAGTCAAAATTTGTTAGAGACTATGATCGTGTTCTTGAATCTACTGTTTTGACTTTGCTTCTGAGTGTCCACTGTTACAGAATCAGTTATAGATCGACTAATGAAAAATCCAAAGGCTGACCAGTTAACTAGAAGACACACATGTTTCCAGCAGAGTTCTTTTAAAACCTGAGCCAAATTTCTGCACTTCATCGACGTGGTTAGTATTCATAGAGCTTGATTCCTCATTCATATCTGACAAAGAAACTCATGTGTTTAAAAGTGATAGTATCTCTCTCCCCTATTATAAGTTAATAAATAAGAGCATGAAAAGATGAGATGACTTTCTCCTAAGTAGAGGGTTAGGAATGTTTCCAACGATCCCATTATTCTGCTTGGTGAGGAATGATCACACAGAGGATTGGAAGCGAGGCTAGGATTTTCCTATGATGCCATTATTCGCCTACACCCTTTGATATTTTGAAAGGGAAGAACCGGGGATTCGGTGGCAAACACCATCTATACTCGCGTCTCATACCTTGATGTGTATATGCGAATCTAAAAAAAAAAAAAAGAACAAAATAAGAAATAAGTCTGGGGGAGAGAAAGTGATACAAAAAGTGTGAAATTGGGTGGTTCCTTGTCATGATATTGTATGGGAAAGAATCTAGAATATTCTTATTATTAATCACAGCGATGAAACTGGCGATGATGGGTTTAATTGAACAATGCTGCGAAATAATGTGTGTAGTCTGGGGAAGCTGCGAATGCCTAAGGAGAAGTACATGGTGGTTAGTTTTGGAACTGGTTATGTGACATTTGAGTGCTTGGGAAAAGGGTCATTGCAATGTTTCATGAACATGTGAGTCTCCGTGTTTTCAAACCTCTTTCTCTGGTTTAGTCTTCTATTTGCTTGAGGGCAAGCAAAAGCTAAGTCTGGGGGAGTTGATATATCATGGTTTTTACCCATTTTAAGCCATGATATATGTCAGTTTTATAGAGTCTTTATACTATTTTGCAGTGTTTTAGAGTCTTTTACAGGCTTTAGCACGTTTGGAGCACAATTGGAGATATTGGAGCTTTCTGGAGCATTTTAGAGCAAAACAGGAGTTCGTGTAGCTGAGTACCCAATTTGAAGCCTTAGTATCGACCGATACTGACTAGTATCGGTCGATACTATCTGAAGCAGACACGCGTTGCGACTTTAAATGAAGAGTTGAAGAACTTCCCACCGATGGATGGAACTCAAATTTTGATACAAGACAGATCAATGGATTAGATTTCATTTGGAAGTAGTTTTAGGCAATTCCAACGGTGCGATCAAAAGTTATGCCAGTTTTCGTGAAGACAGTCCAGTCTGGCGAGCGGAAGAAGCAGTGGCTAGTGTCGGTCGATACTACCCTAGTATCGGTCGATACTACCCTAGTATCGGTCGATACTCAATGAGGAAAACAGGAAACGCGACTTTTTACAAATCTTGAGAGTTTGCATTTTGGTCTAGAAGACTTTAATAATTACAAGAAGCCTCAAAATGTGTTTTAACATTATAATTAGGTTTTTCAGCCACTTTTGTTGGTTAAGCTCTATTTTATTCTTGAGACTTTTAGAGAGATTTGTTACAGGGTTTTAGAGAGAGACAATTCTGAATCCCTTGTTTCTTATTGATTTCTTATATGTAATTGTTTCTCTGAATGTTTATTGTTTCAATTACCATGTATGAGTAGTTCTCTTGTTAGGTTCATGGTTCTCAAAAGGATTTTCTCTTAATGTTAGGTTAATTGATTGATTAGGATTCACCATCTGAATTAGTTCTTCACCATAGGTTGTTCTCATAGCTAGTTCTAGGTTGACGAATCTGGAACTTAGATCTTAGGATAATTGATTAGGCACGAGAGTGCGATTAATTACCTGATAGAACTTAGGATGAGCAAAATAACTATTCGCAAAGAGATTTGGTTTAGTTGTTTTGTGAACAAATCAAACTTGAACTAAAAGCTGGTTTAGACTTTAGGATTCGCAAAGAGATTTGGAATTTTAGGATTTATACTTAGATAGTTTTCGCAACGAGAGTTGGTTAGCTATACTTTAGTGATTTGAGTTCAAGAACCGCGCTAAATATGAATCATGTTAGTTAGTTTATCTACATTCATTGAATTTCTGAGAAATACCATAAGCCTATCTTCCTTCCAATTGACTTACAACACTTTTAATTTACGCACTCGCATTTAATTACATTGTTTGATTTAGCTTAATTCGAGTCTATATAATCTATTGCGTGATATCTGGAGTTCTTGGGTTCGACCCCTACATATACTACAACAACTGCTTTAGTACTTATAGAGTTACATTATACTATAAATACTAAAGCAGTTGTTGTAGAATATGTATTCTGAAACTTGTATAACGTAACGAGATTGTAGAATATGTATTCTACCATCCGGTGAAAAAGATTTTCTAAATATTTTTTCTTACGTTTTTGGAATTGTCTAAAGTTTCTATTTTCTTAAATCTATTTATTTTCCTTTTTAATAATTAAATTGGTATTAAAAATATATATATATATATATA
>PKMM01011711.1:214156-227871 GCA_002933915.1 Eutrema heterophyllum | reverse complement strand
TTGGACCAACGAAGAGATCCGTGTCGCGACCGGGCAAGAGAACTCATACTGGGCTGTGCATCCATTGAAACTCCATAGCTCATATGCCTCAGTTAAGGTAACACACACAAAGCCTTACTGTAATACTGTGTATGCATGACAAGAAATAGTGAAATAAACAGTCTTCATCCATGTATTACAAATCTGCATAAAACAGCAAAAATATGATCATGGTCATTGGTACACGACAGGGCTCAACAAATACAAGGGGCTCTGTTGGTGAACCTCTAGCAACTTCGTATCACTCGAAATTTCTGGGAACGGTTGATTACCTCTGGTAAAAACATTTGTAAAGAAAACCAAATTCGAATAGAAAAATATAATAGTTGGCTGATGAATTAATTTGGAAACACATATGTCTGGTTCAGGTACTCTGATGGTCTTGTACCTGCAAGAGTTCTTGATACACTTCCCATTGATGTTCTCTGCAAAACCAGAGGCCTTCCTTGTCAAGTATGTTTTTATTAAACAGTTTTTAAAAAAGTTTGGTGAAATTGGTTTTGTTACTAAACACAATGATGCCTTAATGCTTTGGCCTTGTTCGTCTTTGGTTTTGCAGGAATTGGGAAGCGATCACTTGGCACTTGTTTCCGAATTTTTCTTTGAACCGGACGGTTGAAGGCTTATTTTTTGCGTGCCATTAAATATGATTGTCTACAAATATAACCGAACCGAAATTACCCGGTCATTACGATATCATACCGACTTCGTCGAACGTACATAATTGAAAATGAGATAATCAGAATCTCCTTTCAGCTTTTCTTTTGCTTCCAAAATTGTTTCACTTTTCTTTATTTTTATATCCACTTTATTTTTATATCCAAAATTTTGTATATTACAGATTTTATTTTCAATTCTTTGTATGATTTTGTATTGTTAAATTGTCACATTTGTGTTGAAAATATTGTTATATGAAAACTATTTTTGGTAAATTTTCAAATCTGTTGAAATGGTAAGAAATAGAAACCTGATGGAACCAATTATTTTTGAATTTTTTTGTTTGTTTGATAAAAGGTATTCTAATGAATAAACAGCAATCTACAAGCTTTGAAATTACAACATAAGAACGTACTTAACAGACTTAGCAGAAACTGAAGCCACATAAAGAAGTATATGGAGATTTAACAAAAGGATACTTCGGATGTCGACAATTGGGTTTGAGAGCGACGGAACATCTCTAACAGAGGAGAAGAGGACCAAGCATAAACCCAAACACATAATGGCGGCTGTAGGATTGAAAAGGTAGCATCACCCCACAAGTTCAATGTTCAAAAGTTATAATAGATAATTTTAGTTTGCTAGATTAGTGATTCAATTTAAAAAGGATAAAGTAATATAGTTTCATTTGAATTGAAGACTCAAATTAAGCGTTTGGAGCTTAAATCCTCAAACATAAGCACACAAGAGAATAGATTGCAACACAAAGGTGTGAGAAAGTGCCGAAAATGTAAAAATTTGTCGTCTGAAAAAAATACGTATCTTCTATATAAAAGATGCGCCACGTGGCAACATATTTTTGTTTTATTTTTGTATGATAAAACTTTTCAAGAACAAAATAATCTATGGTAATATTTTTGTTTTATTTTTTAACGATGCACATACATGTAACAATAGTTTTTCACTTTGAGCATGTGAATGATGGTCAAACGCAAAATCTGCAACACTAAGAACATATGAAACATGCCATCAAGATATTAAAACATGTAAACAGTTTATGAAAAGTGTAACTATCATCAAACAATCTCCAAACCTTGTGTTTGTCTTTTTTGACACCCAGAGATAAGTAAAAAAGAAGACAAAAGCTGTAGCCAAAATAATTTGTAGGCATTTATCAAATACAGCTAAAGAAAAAAGCATATAGAAACTCCGATCAGCAGAAAGACAAATCTCCAAGATTGTATAAATTGAGGCCAAAGATAAATCTATTTAGAGAAACAAGGCAGAGAATACTATTTGCAACGTAAGAGGAAACTTACATCATCCACAACCCTCTTGCTACAAATGGTATTTTCCCTGAAAAACAATCAAAGACATATTGGTTTGTAGGTATAGGATAAGTAAATACAAATTTTCAACGGTTTTATAACTCATTCGACGAAGAATTAAATTACTCGGTCAATGGTCTTTTCATTTGTGGACTGCCTAAGGGTACAACAAAGCTCCGACAAAACGTGTCTATCTCGTCGCCGGAATTAGCTTTCCTCCACGTGAAGAACGGTAACCCTCTTTATATATTGGCTAGAAATTCCTCTCTACCTACATAGCAACTATTTCTTATTGAAAGCTGAGCAACGCATGCCTCTCCTTTAAAGTTTTTAATCCCACCTCCAAGAATAACCTTCAAAAACATCTCATTTACTTCCATTTTCACTTGGACTTGAGATCTTTTACCAGTTTTTTTCTGTACAGAGTCGGGCAATTCGTAGTTTGACAAGTCTCCAAGAAGCAGACATGTCCAGGGACCCAGCCAGGAAGCTTCTAGATTCCTAGGACAAAAGGGTGGGTTACCCAATGTTGTTACCAAAAATGTCATTTGTGATTGACTGACCAAATTGTTTACAGTGCCATATGCTTTGCTTTGGAGAAACAGATTATATTCCAGTCAAGAAGACGTAGATGTGAACCATGCCTCTGATCCTGCTCCTTTACCTTATTGGAGACTAATGAGTAAAATGTTTAAGAGATTCAAACATTTCAAATGAGTGAGCTTTGGATCTATAGATGTGATGTCAGTCTCAACTCTCTGTCACAACAACGCCTTTTGATTCTGGGAAGCAGCGGCTGCTGTTGGTCCATATCCTCCACCAGATCCGGCCATACCGCCACAGGAACCACCCAATCACCCATGGCACTGAGAATTTATGTAAATATATTTATCTGAAGATTAAGAGGGTATGAAAAGAAGCGACTTTGTATAAAAATGAACAGCGAATCAATAAAAAAAGGATCGATTCATTGAGGATTCTTATTTGATTTCGATCTACCTTTTGGCTTTTGCATTGGCCTCATCCCCAAATCACTCAGAGTTTCATCTTCGTCGGCTTGGGTGGTGATAAGGTTGACGAACCATTGAAAGGTTCGGGAGAAGAGCTGGTAGAGGTCTGAGATCGCAGTAAAGATTGTTGCGTCTTTGCCAAAGGAATATGGCTAGAAGAAGTGGAAGGAATCGTTTAAGAATGAGATCAATGAGATATAGATACCGCAAGACGTTTGACGTTCCTTGACTTTAACGAAAGTTGTGGATCTACGTGTTTAATGCAGAGCTTTCTTATTGGTTCTCAAGAAAAATATGTTACCACGTGGCCCTCTTTTATATAGTAGATTATTATTACATATCTCAACCGAACCGGATATGAGCTGGATTTGATAGGTGCGAAAAATTCCGAACCGAAAAGAAGCGAACCGAATCAATTGGTACAGTTTCTATTTGGTTTCGGTAAATGAAAATTGGAAATGAGATCTTATAAAGTTTGGGCGATTTTAGGCAAAAGAAGAAGAGAAGAAAGCGAGGAAATGGCGTTGAGCTCGATGACATGGGGTTACGCACGAATCATAGCTGGGACACTTCTCGGCGGGACTCTCGGATTCTACGTAATGCATCGCATCGAAGTTAGCTACAAGGTCAGCTTCTTCTTCTCTTTGTCTCCTCTGATAAACCTTGTCCTCGATCCTAGACTGTGATGGTTTTTGTATTTTTTTTTCTTTACACTTGGGTTTTACGCAGATGAAGATGGAGGAAGCGTTAAGGGAATACGAGAAGGAAATGAACAAGAGACAAGAAGAAGAAAATCTTGGCCAGATCAATGAAGATTCCGTTTAGCTGTCTGATTTGCGTAGCAGCATGCATTCAAAGTGTTCGATGAAATGTCCAAGAGAGATTTTTATTCTGTTTTCTTTTTTCTACTCTTTTGCTCTCCTCTAATTCTCGGTCTGTTTTGGTTTGGTCTGACATTATTATAAACTTTTAATTGAAATTTTTTTTTTTTTTCAAATTTGAATTTTGTTTTAAAATCTATCTTCCCACATGATAGAAAGGTTTCTTAAAGAATAAACTAAATTCTTATTACATCAGAATAGCTGTTCCATCCAAATCCATAATCTTTTTGTTATGATGTTTTTTCTGCTATAATTCATAACAACAACAAAAAAAAACTCTAACAAGGCTGTCTTTCAATATGTTCGATGTGCTATTTTTAGAACATTTGATTTTCAATTGGTTAGGACGGTTACTGTGCCAATTATTAGAGAGGTTCGATCGAAACAAAGGATCTGGGACCGATTCGGTTCACTTTTGAACTTTTGAAGTATTCTGTCGGTTCAAAAGTTGACACGTTAATCAACTTCACTTCAATGTGAATAATATAATCGAGATTATTTCCTTATTCTTAATTACCTTATCTAACCATTCATTCAATTTAATTTGGAATAGACGATTCTATCCCTAATACCAATCCAGCAAAACGACAAAGACAAAACATCGATACGAAATTACGAATCACACAGTTATGGAAAATAGTTAAAGAGAAGCGAAATCAACGAAGCATCATATCCGAGATTTTTCGTTTTCTTTCACCGAAGTATTTGTCAAAAGGGTGAAATTAAACTAAACAAAGTCATTAGCTAATCGATCCGATTTACTGATACCGGATTCCCACAAAAGACAATACTATAAAAGCAGAAAAGGAAAATAGGATAGTAGGAAGTTTGTTCAGAAACCGACGAAAAATCAGATCCGATGACCGTTAGGCCTCTTTGTTTTCGTCGGTCTTTGTCTTCTTCGCCGGAAACACCCAGAAAAGCTCCCGATTTACATTCTTTGCTGCCTGGAACATCATATGTGTCAGGATATCGATTGTTAATGAAAACAAACTCGAACTCTCTGTCACCGAGCTTTGGCTGTACTCAAGAATCCATGTGTTGGGATCTAGCTGCAGAACCGTTGTGCTCCATTTGGTTTTTCCCCACGAAGTGTTGGCCTCACGTATCGAGTAACCGAATTTCCCTTCTGACCACTTCATGGAGAACATAAGAAGCACGTTTTTTTTTTTTTTTTTTGTCAAAACCAAAGAGAAGAAAACAAGAACAATGACTCATTTTGGAATTCAATCAAATTCATTTTACCTGGATAAAGCCAATCTTTTGCTATTACATTTCCTATGTCAAGTCAAGCAAATACTAACAAATACTAAAGACATTTGAATCTGATAGTCAAATGGTAAGGCTGTGGAAGAACACATTTTGATTTTGGTTACCTCGGTTACTCGGCCTGATAATACGGTGATTGAACTTGAGGAGAATCTGGTACGGAACAAACCGGCAGTCTGCAAGGATCCGCCGAGGAAGCATCAATGGAGTCACTGAAAGAACAAAAAAGGTTCTTTGTGTTCGTCGAGGAAGAAACAAAAATATCTATAAAAAAGAAAACAAAAATATCTAACTATTTTAGATACAAAACGACAGAGTTTTCTATAATTTTTTAAATTCTAGGGTACCCACGACGTTGTTTCATGGCATGCACGTCGACATGCGTTAACAGATCGTTAACTATTTGAAATAAAGGGTATGAACTGGCACCAAAAAAACTATATGTATGAAATTTAAATTGTTATAACGTTAAATATGTTTTAGGTCCGTCACAAACATTATATCTAAATCGAATATATAGTTTGGATCGGTTTTGGCCAAAAGCCCCCACTAAGTACTAACAGGTAGAATACACAAACAGAAAACGGTACTTGTGTGTAGTCCTCATATCTATTTTTAGAAGCTTGTAAGGCTATGGAATTTTATATCTCTTACTTCAAAATTATTTTCTGATTTGTCGTTTTATCCGAAAGAATAAGTTAATCATTGTCAAAGCTCTATTTAAAAAAAAAAAAAAACAGAGTTCTGGATTCAAATAATACACGTTTTCAATGTAGAACCACCAAAATCTTAATTAAAAAATAAAAGATGGAATCACCAAATGTTTCATATAAAACAAAAACTAAATAAATAAAAGCATGATTATATGTTTTTCTAGACTAAGTGGTGGTATAGTTGTATACATTTTCAGCACTATATAATTTCAACTGCCGGCAAAAAAGAAAAGAAAAAGTCTCACTATAGTCAAAACCAAAAAAGAAAGAGAAATAACGTTGTTTGCTACATGTGAAGAAAAAAAGAAGCAACACTTGCACCGCCAAAATAGTAAGAAACAGAATTTGAAGCAATTGCTTAAAATCACACTTTTATTTTGAAAGAGAAATATGTGCGTCGGATATATTCTTAAAAACGATCATGTATAATGTATGGAATTTCTTTTTTTTTGCCAAATGCCGAGCACCGAACAAATTATATTTATTTTGATATTCTTATCCAAACCCAACAAAAACTCATAAACCAAAAGACGGCCAAGGCAAGAATTCCAATGGTTGTTTTTTGAATTTTGTAGCCCTATTTGATTGTATCTTAACCGTTTATGTTTTAAAACTATGTAAAACTGGTGTTTTGTTCTGTAAAACTATATATTGGATATGTGGGTTCTGGTAAAACTAGTAAAACTGATTAAAGATGATAATGTGAAACAATACTTAATTCAAAGTTACTCGACAGAATAATTTGCGTTGTAAACGTCACAAATAAATGTTTTCACGTGAACTAACAGGGAAATTACGACATTGATAATTTTTGGTTCATATGAAGTAATCCCACCAACAAAGTTCTTATACTTTTAAGATCACTTTAACAAAAATAGCCAAGTTAGTAGGGTAAAGTTGCAAAAATGTAGAATTATAACATATTAATGCACACAACAATTAGAATGATAGATTAATAGAGGAAAATCAATTGTAAAACTACAAAATAAAAGTTTAAGAGTGGGTAAAACTAAATAAATTGAAAACAGCCAAAGTAAAACTATTTGGAACTTTCGTAAAACTACTATCTTTGGTAAAACTAAGTGCAATTTTTTGGGCGCCAAAACGAAAAATTTCACCAAATTTTTGGCGCTCAAAATCAATAACTCAAACTTTTCCTCTCTTTTTCAGATCCTATTTCCTTTCTCTCTTTTTCGAACCTCTCTCTCCATTTTTCTCTCTCCTTTTCTCTTTCGTTCTTTATCCTATCAAATTTCTCCACTTTCGTTCTCTCTCCATTTCTCTCTCTTCTTCCCTCATCTCATTTCTTTGCTCATCTCATTTCACCATTCGTCTCTCTATTGACTATGGACAAGTTCGATTTTGATCCGTATTACAATGACATGAAGAGGGCGAAGAAGGAATACGACATGATGTTCTGTCGTGAAACTGGAAAACTTAGTAAAACTATACCGTAATAAAGCTAAAAACCATGGCTTTCCTCTTATTGCATTTTCCAAGGTTTTTTGGGTTCTGCACTTGGTTATATCGGCCATTGTTATGTCTTATGCAGAAAAGAGCTAGGGTTTCAAGAGAAATGACGTTTCAAGATATTTACGGTGCGGAGACATTGCTGAATGAAGAAGACGAGGAGGATGATATTGATTGGGAACCTGTGCAGACGCCCGTGGAGTTTGTGAAATGGTGTTGCGTCAATTGCACTATGGCGAATCCTGGTGATATGGTCCATTGTTATGTACGTTTCTGCTTACCTTTTTCATATTTAGATACTGTTGTTTTGGGTACTGTTAGTATTACAAATGTCTGCAATTGTGCTCTAAATGTGATCTCAAGTGACATGCGTGTGTGTACAATGTGCCTTGGCTTTGCATCAGTAAAGTTGATTCCTTGATGCAGATATGTCGTGAGCACAAGGAATCTGGCATCCTGAGGCATGGCTATTTTGCATCTCCGTTTTTCAAAGACACTGGTCTCACTGAAGTCGAAGAGAAATGTGGAGGTAGGAATTACTTGTTTTGTTTCTTTTGAACATGTTCCTAAGAAATGCTGCTATTTCTGTTCCACATCATCTAAGCATGTTCACTTCTCTTTTAACTTGATCTTAGGAAGCTTATCTGCAACCAGCTCGACAGCTGTTGGGTTCGATGAGAGAATGTTGCTACACTCAGAAGTATGATCCTGTTACCATTATATTTTCCTGAGAAATCTCTATTATGACTATGAGCTTTTCATGTATCTGTTGACATCAATACAATTTATTATCTCCAAAGTTTTTCTCCGTGCAAGTGATCCATTTTGACATGTGTTGATGGCATGCTTGATAAGTTTGAAGTGAAGGCACATCCACATCCCGAGAGACCTGATCGTCTTCGAGCTATAGCTGCTAGTCTTGCCACAGCTGGTATATTGGTTTATTGTCGTTAGCATATTAATATATTCCGTTCTGCCATATTATACCGCTGGGAGTAAATTTTGTATTCACGACATTGAAAATCTGTAGGCGTCTTTCCTGGAAGATGCTTGCCTATTCATGCAAGGGAAATCACGAAACAAGAACTCCAGATGGTGAGCTGCTACTTAACTGTTTTAGAGACATCTCTAACTGCGAGTAGTTTGTTTATTGCATTACTTTTGGAATCATTTCGTTAACTGGTTTATATTTGTCAACGTTTAGGTCCACACTTCAGAGCATGTTGACGCTGTTGATATTACAAGCCAGCTTCTCTATAGGTTTGAATTTAAACCATTTTGTCTCCCCACCATCTGATACTTTGCAGTGTTCAGCATGCAAAACGTGCTTGTTTACCTGATTTGTTTGTCTCCTTTGCCTAAGCTGTTCCTCATTTGTCTCATATTGCTCTTACTGCTCATCCTTTTCCCACTATCTGGCAGCTACTTCACCGCAGACACATATGCTAATGAGTATTCAACACGTGCTGCTAGACTTGCAGCTGGTTTGTGCGCTGATCTAGCTACAGAAATTATCTCTGGCCGTGTAAAAATTGGTTTCGCTTTGGTATGTCAAATTCACCATGACTTTAAAATTTAAAGATGCAACTACACATTTGCTTGAAATTGGAATCAAACCATATCAGTTTTGAAACTTCTTTGATTGAATCAGGTTAGACCTCCCGGTCATCATGCTGGCATCAGACATGCTATGGGGTTTTGCCTTCACAATAATGTAGCCGTTGCTGCATTAGTAGCACTCAAATTCTTTCTCTGCATTATGTTTTTCGTGCCCCGGTTGACAAAATATTGTGGCATGCTGTGGAGCAAGTAGGCTTATGTTTTGAAATTCAGGGGATTGATGATCTGGTTTCTTATGTTTCGGTGGAAGGTTTTGATGTGTTTCTTGTGGTGTTAATAGCTTGTTCTGTCCTTGGTAGACACATGCACATAAAGTCTTGACAGGACGTTGGTCTGCAATACCATCAATGACAAAAAAGAATGCTGTTTCCCGATTGGTGGCGAGTGAATATGATTTTTTGGGGGTCGGGCATGGCTGAAACCTTCTTCATAGCAGGTGTATTGTCCACGCTCTCTTCGGTATCCCGTCGTGGAGATAAAAAAAAAAAAAAATTAACAGCAAGAAATGTACGTTAAAGTCATATCGGATTGTGTTGTATTTTCTGTGGGATTTCTTTTGTTTTCTGTCTTTGTGCCTTATGGTTTATCAACTGTTGTGTGATTTGGGGCCTCTGGCTAATACTTGAGCATAATGAAGGAAGATAATGATTTTATTGGGCTTTTACTTTTAACATCCATGCTTAGGTGATAATGAAGGCAAACGATGATTATTAAGTTTAATAATAACATCCAGACAAAAAGCAAAGCATAAGAAGTGATTAAAAAGTTTAATAAAAAAAAAAAGGGCTTGCATTGTATATCACAAGTTAAAAACATCAAAAGAGAGAGCTTTCTACTCAAGAGTAGTCGTAGCCATCTTAGCCTCCCTCAACCTCTTAGCCTCCCTCAACCTCTTACCCTCCTCAGCAAAACGACCTAAAGTAAACCATGAATTCATGAGAAATTTTACTTTGTTATCAAGAATCAAGAACAAAGCTATGTACCTAGGAAAGGAGAGGTATAAATGATGTGTTTCTTGTTTTTGTTTATTTTCGGTTGGTAAGCAGCCATAGCAACTACTTTGCATCCTCCCATGTCACTTCCACTAAGTGCCAGAACCTTCTCTAGTGCGTCTTCTCCCATTATACTAATGGCAGCAGCACTCCTGTAAAAATAAACAAAGACATGTCTTAGTTTTAGCATTTAAGAAAATTCACAACTGGTTGTCAAAAATTGGAGAAAGAAGCCACAAACCCTTTGAGATCATATATAACAACATCCGTGATCTCGCCACATGAAGCGAAATGTTTCCACAACGCGCTCTTGATATCATCCGCAGGAAGCGAAGTGTCAAATCCCGTAACTTTAATCAGAGTGCTATAATTTGCAGGAGATAATATTATCAGCACAAGAACACATCTTACATATTACAAATCTCCCAAAAACATGACAAGAACAAATCTTACAGATACAAATCTCCAACAAAAAAGCAAAATCAATTTACCGGAATTTTCGGCTTTCTGGGATGGATGCAACACTACCGTTCAATTCCACCGATTCTGGCCGCTACGGGTACAGAAGATCTAATCAGAAACTCTACAAAGAAGAAAGCCAAAAGGATAAGAAGAATATTACCTTGAAGACGTTTTGATCCATGGAGAAATTGAGAAGAGCGACTGCTGACGCAATAACACTTTCTGCGTTTTAGGGATTTAGGGTTGAAGAAGGTGGTGGTAGTTTCCTTTTGGGTTATATATATATAATAACTGTTATTTCGTGTATATTTATGAACAGTCGTTTGGGCCTTGAATTTATTTCGGGCCTGAACTAAGCCCATATAGTCGTTAAGTTTTTATCTTTAAACACTTGTCGTTGACAAAAACCAGTGGTACGAACACTGGATTCTACCGCCTCCTACTTCGCTGGTTTATTGGGACAATCCAAACCGGCCGGTTTTATTACTTTGATTATAATCACGCTTTTTATTTTGAACTATGAACATGCTCCGTCACTGTGCAATACAATATAAAAATATATTCAAACATACGCTTATACCTCTGACAACCTACGGATTATTCAATTAATGCCTTATGACCCCCTCTGATAGGTAAAAGTGACAACACACGGGACATAGGGAAGAACATCGATATGGAAGACTCACATGCCGTGTCAGAACCATACGCTGCTGATAGATATATAGCGAAGCATGAAAGCTTTGTTGAGCACCCGACAAATGCGGCCAAAGAAAGTAGGTGAGAAGTTAGAAGGGCGCCAAGTACACAACCCTATCAACGGATCCGAGATCCGACCAGACGACTGAGGATCCGACCCGGTATCTTCTCTATAAATACTTCTCTTCCCCAACGGGAAAGTGGTTCACGATTTTCACACACTAATACAAGTATATTAAAGTGATCCATAAAAATGGTCAAAAACCGGTGTTATCACCACTATAAACACTTAACGCTTTAGCTCATTTCCGTGACTCTTTGTCTCATTTTGGTCATTCTCCAGTCAACTTTTATGTCACTTTCTGGCTAGGATTTCACACTTCCAAATGTTTATTTCTATTCACTTTACCACAAAAGCCCATTGCGGATCCATTCATTCTTTCTGATCCAATAGGCACCATTTTCTTTCCCATTTTTTGAGTACTCTTCATGTATTCCAACGAACCACTATGTGGTATTTCTTTATCGTTTCTGACTTGGGTGTCGGAGTGCCTTCGGAAAACACTCCACCATCGTGTTTTCTAGGCCCTCATGTGACTATTCGTTTTGTAGGAGACTTGCCCTCGAATCGTTCATAAATCTCAGAATCAAACAGAATTTCCGATATGATCAAAGAAATTATAAACACTAAATACAAAATCGAATTCAGGAACTTAGATCTAATCAGTCACAACTTTCAATCTATAGATATATCCATGATATTCATCAACAGTCCTAAAGAATCGAACAAATAAACTACAGACTGAGAAAACAAGGATTCGAACCTTGACGGTGAAATCATAGACGAATTTGGGCTCGGAAGTAGCAGCAATCGAGTGTTCGGACCTAGAAAGTTTAGCTCCCGTTGTCGATAAAGAAAGAGCCCGAATCCGATGAGAATTGAAAAGAGGTTTCGCAGAATCAAAAAAGGAAGAGGAAGAGCACATCACTAAAGTAGCTAACTTCCTTTCCTGCAGCCTCCTTTCTCGTCTTCCTCATCTGCTTCTCTCCAGCTTCATTATCCACTATCGAAGCCCAATTATCCTCCTCGAATCCCTCTGTTACAGCCGACGGCGACGCCGACCAATCCCTCGATACCTCGGCCTCTCCTTGCCGCCCCCTTTTCTTTGACGGCGGTGGTCTCTCCCTTGGATCCAATTGATTTCTAGGGCACTCGTACGAAAGAGCTCCGGAGCTCGGAATTAAAGACGCACACCTCACGAAAAATAGACAAAGGCATCGCGAGAAGCGCAGAAGCGGCGTGGAGCAACTCGTCTGGGCGTGGCTCCTCCGACGAGGGTTTTTGACTAAGAGGTTTTCTACGAAGACAAAGTGATTCTTCGTGTTTGAAGAAGAAGAAGAAAAAAATTGAGTTAAGAGCAAATGAGTCTTTCACTTATAACAAAGTGTTCCAAGAGTTAGAAGTGTCTTGTAATATATAATTCAAAAAGTGTATTTCTCTGTAATTATCTCTGAATAATAAGGTTTATGGTGAGAAGAATTTAAACAAATGTAAGAAATAATATTATTTAACTTAACAAAACGTAAAAAAATTGTAAAAATAATAACGCAAATGCAAGTTTACGGATATGAAATTAGTAGCTACTTTAATCGATCCAACTCAAAGAAATAATAGTTTGTTACAACAAGGTAAAAATGTTATTTAAAAAGTATAGATGAGAAACCAATTAAGTTTATAGATCTAAGATCAGATGTATGTATATCTACTAAGGTTACGTAACAACGCATTAGACTTGTAGACTTCCAAGTTCGATGTAATATTCTTTCTAAGAGAGATATTTATTTGGGCCTTTTCACTTTAAGGACTACTATTGGGCCAAAATATTTTTCAAAATTTTGATAAATTTATCGGCCCAAAATCAGTCCCTGACTTGCTCTTCACCCAAAGTAAGATCCAACTGTGCTAATTACTGAAGCAGAAACTTGCAAAATCCGATTCTGTAATCAGTGTTTTGCTTGCGTTTCGGCTTTGATTCCATGGAGTTTGTTGTTGAAGAAGGAAAGCGAGTGCATGAAGAATGCTCGACTTTGATTCTCGTAAGTTGTTTGCTTTTCCGATTTCGATCTGTTCTCTCCTTCCGGGTACTTTGGATATTTCCTTCCGTAAAGCTTAAAAACTGCAGATTGCTTGAGAAATTAGGTTGTTGTTGATGAGAAGTAGCAGTAGAGCTCTACTGAAGTTAGAAACTCCCCCAACTTTCTAGAGAACTTTTGAAATTCTTGGAAAAAAACCTGACATTTATTGGGAAAGATGGGTTTAGATACACATTGACCTTTCTCATGAAACAAAGTTTAGAGATTTCTAATTGAGGAACTAAATGCTTTTGTTTGCCCACCAGCCTGCATTGTCAATTGGGAATGTAGGGCAGCTAGCAGTTGATCTTCTAGTGTCATCTACTGGTGCAGAGAGAGTTGGTTATCTCGACGATCCAAATCTGCTTCCTTGTGTTGGAAATGACGCTTATGGCTCTCTTCCTAATGGCGAAATCGCTCTTCCTCTCGAGGGTTCGTTTTCTCA
>PKMM01011711.1:124375-202041 GCA_002933915.1 Eutrema heterophyllum | reverse complement strand
GGGGGGGGGGGTTGGTCTGTACGTTGAGATTGAGGGAATGTCTGTTCCTTCTCCGAATTTTTTCCTTTTGTCACCACTGCTCCTTTTCTCATTTGCTCACACCCCTTCTCCGTATGACCCCATGATTGGCATGTGGTACATCTCGGCGGGAGCCATGGGTAATTTACCGGGATGAGAATGTTCGGTGACGAGTTCAGACTGATCATTTCCGGCAATGGTTTTTCTAGATTTACAATCACCAGAACGCGAGCCACATCAAGTCTGATGCACCTCTCTGTGTTAGGATGTAGTTTTTTAGCATCGCCTACAAGATCCCCCAAAAACATCAAGCCTTTGTGGGAGAAAAGACCATCTGGAACAAGAGAAACGTCGACCCATATCGGCATAGAGGTAAGATATGGCCTGAGGTCGGTGTTCCTCGGATTCCACTCTTGCACGACCATTGGAATATCAGCAATATGCCAGAAGTGTCTTCTCAGGACGCGGGATCTGATTTGGGCTTCGTCTATTTTGAAGAGAACAGACTTCGGATCAAGGAATTGTGCGTCGACTTTAGTTGTTTTCGCCGGAGATGTCCACAGTCGGTTAACCGTCGCGTGGACCTTGCCGATGTGTGGTGCTTCTCTGATGAAGTAGCCGATGATGTAGTTGGTCCAAAGTGGCTGAGCGTTGTCGATAACTTCCTCTGGGATTGTTGCTTTAGCAACTCCATTGATCACTTCAACCTTGGTAAGTGAAGACTTGACAGAATTGGAAGCTTCGGAAGAGGTTGAATTCCAGGGGTTTTTGGTCTGAGGATGATTTGGCGATAGAGACAGTGACTTCTCAAGTTCCACCTCTGGTGACGACGTCTCCATGGTGGGAAAGGGCCGGCGCCAGTGGTAAAGCACTGTAGATTAAATCGCACTCAGGATCGCTTTTAATCGCTTTGTATTTCAATTACAGCAACATTTTAATTGCTAAAATTGAGCACATCAACATTTCAATTGCACCATCACCCTTTATACCACTTTCATGCAATCTTTGTGTAATTGGTCACATGATTGTTGTACAAACCTTACCACCCATCGTTTTCGCTACAGCTGGTCGTCGTATAATGTTGAATTGGATCCAACTCTTCGACTAGATCTTTATATTACCAGAGTTCTAACCAAACACTTTCAAAACTCATCGAATCTTTCTTCTCAGATCGGCTGGACGAAAAGAGAGTTCAAGAGAGGTGATTTTTCTTTTTTAGTTTTCTATGGAAGATAATGCGTCGATCTTCTGTTTTTTGCTTCTTTTTTTCTCAATATTAAATTATCCATAGAACGATGTGACTAAATTGTATATATTGGTTCTACAAAATTGTGCATAATATTATCTGAATTATGAATCCATGAACCCTTGATTTCAAGTGTTTTACCACATCAATTAATAACTAACGTGCACACTACCGCAATCATAACGGTATGTCGATGTAGCACTTTAGGATCGAATCCACGGAGAATAAAGATTACACACCAAAGATACGAGAAACAAACTGAGCTAGAGCAAAACGTTTTTGGTTTTTATGTAAGGAAACTAATGCAAAAAAGATAACAAAAGACAAGAAAGCAAAACACAAGACTCAAGATAAAAGTGTTGGATCACGAACTAAGCTATCAATGAGAGGGTTTACAATCAAACAATGAATCATTTGGAAGCATTAGACATCATTCTAGAACATGGAACACGAACATAAGACTAACCCACTCCCGTGGTATCAATCGATTACCCGATTAAGAGACTAAAGTCCGTTTTTGAATCAAAATAATCAATGAGCATTAATCACGAGTCCATTTAGTTCACTTAACACTCAAAACATCAACTCCTGCAGGTTAGGATATGCCAAGCTCACAAAAAGTTTGGTTCAAGCATTTCTTTGAAACCCTCCCGAGCGAGAAATGCCTAAGCTCTAGATATGAATGAACGAACCTAGTCTAGCACTAAACACCGTTTACTCGAATCTATCCCTCAAGCATGGGATGAGACCAAAAATCTAACTAATCTAGGGTGTAGTTCTAGCTTGGTTTGTCATGCCAAACTAGCACCTACCTAATCTAAGGTGTGGTTCTAGCTTGGTTTGTCATGGCAAACTAGCACCTACCTAATATAAGGTGTAGTTCTAGGTTTTGGTTTATCATGCAAATTTAGCATAGATAATGAACCTAAGTGAAGAATCTAACAAGGATTAACCTAAATCATCATCATCTAACCATCAACCAACCAAATCAAACCTAAACATGATCCAACAAAAATCTATTATTCACAAGAATACTATATTCACAAGAACAATCAAAAAGACATAATATACAAAAGGGATGAAGAAATCTTCTCTTTGATGGCATGAACATGAAGATCCATCAAGAACATCAAGTGGTGTTCTTGAGCTTTCCCAAGTTTAAGAAGAAGAAGAAAGAAGAAATCAAAGTATATATATATGAAGAATCCTTCAAAAGTGTGGATTATACATGAAGAATCAACCCAAGAATCTCTATAGAGAGATCTTGGGTTGAGCACACACAAAGAATTGAAGAAAACCTCTCTAATAATGATAAGCATACATAGATCTGGATCCAAACCAGTTATTATAGAGTCTTGGTCGACAAAAGCAAAGAGAAAGTAGGTGGAATAGTTAAAAACACGTTTTTACACTGTTTTCGGATGCTGGTTTTCGGTTTGATACGTCTTCACTAAATCGGCCATAAATCTTGTACCACTGCTTGGAATGACTTGAAAACACTTCCATTAGAAAGCCATCGCAATTATCTACAACTTACATGAAGATCGTGGAAGCTAAATCCAAATGGAAACCGTTCTTTTGAGTCGATCTTTAAAGCACTTCTGGTGGTTTCGGTCGCGGTGAGGGATCGATCGTTCTGGGAAGGGATCGATCGATCCAAAAACTTAGGATCGATCGATCTGGCAGTGTTGGTCGGTCTGAAAATTGAGCGTTGTTTGGGATTGATCGATCCAAAAACTTAGGATCGATCGATATGGTCCTGTTTCTCCACCTGCTTCTTCTTCTCGCCAGACGAGACTGTCATCACGAAACTTGGCATAACTTTTGATCGCACTGTTGGATTTTTTAAAAGATCCAAAAATTTTCGAATATGTTCGGATCCGGATCAGAAAGTATCCAAAAGTACCCGAAAATACTCGAAAATACCTTGTACACCCGAAAAACCGAGAACAAAAAACAAACTAGAAATGTTCACAAGTTTCATTCATGTTCATTACACAATCTGAATTGTAACATTCTCATCACTGTATCGAGCACATAACAAACTAGAAATCCGGATTCGAATGAAACCAAGAAGTCTATTCACCTGCATAACAAACGAATAGACCAGATTAATGGGAAAGAATTAAAAAAAACAAGAATTACTAAATAAAATACAGAGTCTACTCATCCGACATTTACCATCCGGTAAAAGGAAGGCTTTTACCAACAAGACCGACGAGCGACACGTATTCAACACTGTTCACTCGACAAGTGTCACTATTCAACACTGTTCACCAATCGACACGTATCTACGCGCTCAAAGTGTCGGCACCATTTACCAGACGACACGTATCTACGCGCTCAACACCAAGTGTCGGCACCATTAGCCCAACAACACGTATCAAGATATTATTCGCTTCCTTCTCCTATAAAAGGAGACCCAACATCATCAAACGGGACACGAGCAATTTTACATTACTCTTTCTCTCACTAAAACAACTCTCGCTTCTCTCTACAAAGTTTTAAGTATTAATTTGTAACACTTTGCTTTATTTCAAACTCTGTATTTCAAATTCAAATAAATAAAAACAAAATTAATACAAAAAACAAGCACCCGGTTTTTTTTTTTTATGGTATCAGAGCCTAAACGATTTCTAAGCAAACCGATGCAAAAATTATTGCAAAGTTTTTCTTTAAAACGTTTTCAAAATCAAAAGATTTTGTGAGTATAAGCTAGTCTAAACCCGTCTAAACAGATCCCTACCTTTTCTACAGAAACACTACCACTGTAGGTGTTCCAGGCTGCAAGCCCTGAAGAAGGCAGTAAGACCGTTGGGAAGCCCCAGTTGTGTCGAGCTAGAAACTGGTTAGTATCTCTTTAGTATGAGTTTTCACCTAGATTAAAGTCATGGCATCTTCGATTAGAAAATTTGTAACACTTTGCTTTATTTCAAACTCTGTATTTCAAATTCAAATAAATAAAAACAAAATTAATACAAAAAACAAGCACCCGATTTTTTTTTTATGGTATAAAAAAAATCGGGTGCTTGTTTTTTTTGTATTAATTTTGTTTTTATTTATTTGAATTTGAAATACAGAGTTTGAAGTAAAGCAAAGTGTTACAAATTAAAACTTAAAACTTTGTAGAGAGAAGCGAGAGTTGTTTTAGTGAGAGAAAGAGTAATGTAAAATTGCTCGTGTCCCGTTTGATGATGCTGGGTCTCCTTTTATAGGAGAAGGAAGCGAATAATATCTTGATACGTGTCGTTGGGCTAATGGTGCCGACACTTGGTGTTGAGCGCGTAGATACGTGTCGTCTGGTAAATGGTGCCGACACTTTGAGCGCGTAGATACGTGTCGATTGGTGAACAGTGTTGAATAGTGACGCTTGTCGAGTGAACAGTGTTGAATACGTGTCGCTCGTCGGTCTTGTTGATAAAAGCCTTCCTTTTACCGGATGGTAAATGTCGGATGAGTATACTCTTTATTTTATTTTTCGAGTATAGAGAAGTGGGTAATTTTGAAGTACTAAATAAAATACAGAGTCTACTAGAATATACAAAAGTAAAAATCTATAATATCATTATTAGGTTTTTTTTTTTTTTTTTTTTNCCACCTTTAGGAGGCTCTAGCTAGTCTCAACACTCCATCTTTTCTGTCTTACTCAGTAACGATATGGTCTTAACATTTTAGGCATATATTGCCGTTTTGGGTCTGAATTGGACGGTTTACTTGACAAAATTCCGTTTTTAGAATCTTCCTAGGGACTTTGAGGTTTCTTTAAAGGAATAAGAATACAAGTAACAAATGCTTCTCCTTCCACCTTTAGGAGGCTCTAGCTAGTCTCAGCACTCCATCTTGTCTGTCTTACTCAATAACGGTATGTTCTTAGCATTTTGGCCATATATTGCCGTTTTGGGTCTGAATTAGACCGTTTACTAGACAAAATTCTATTTTTCGAATCTTCATAGGGACTTTGAGGTTTCTTTAAAGAAATGAGAATACAAGAAACAGATACTTCTCCCTCCACCTTTAGGAGGCTCTAGTTAGTCTCAGCACTCCATCTTTTATGTCTTACTCAATAACGGTATGTTCTTAGTATTTTGGCCATATATTGCCGCTATGGGTCTGAATTGTACCGTTTACTAGACGAAATCCCATTTTTCGAATTTTCATAGGGACTTTGAGGTTTCTTTAAAGAAATGAGAATACTAGAAACGAATGCTTATCCTTCTTCCTTTAGGAGGCTCTAGCTAGTCTCAACACTCCATCTTGTCTGTCTTCCTCAATAACGTTATGTTCTTAGCATTTTGGCCATATATTGCCGTTTTGGGTCTGAGTTGGACTATTCAACACTATTCAACACTGTTCACTCGACGAGCAGCACTATTCAACACTGTTCACCAATCGACACGTATCTACGCGCTTAAAGTGTCAGCACCATTTACCAGACGACACGTATCTACGCGCTCAACACCAAGTGTCGGCACCATTAGCCCAACGACACGTATCAAGATATTATTCGCTTCCTTCTCCTATAAAAGGAGACCCATCATCATCAAACGGAGGACGGGCAATATTACATTACTCTTTCTCTCACCAAAACAACTCTCGCTTCTCTCTACAAAGTTTTAAGTTTTAATTTGTAACACTTTGCTTTATTTCAAACTCTGTATTTCAAATTCAAATAAATAAAAACAAAATTTATACAAGTAAAAGTCTTAATTTTTATTTTTTATTTTTTAAATAGGTAGGACTTCCTGCTTAACGGTCGAATATTTCTGTTGTGGTCCTAACCAGATACCTGAGTGGAACCTAACGATAGACTCTTGGTTAGACCCTGAAAGTTTATGTTTTAAGATTCCTCCATAACCTATTTCTGAAGCATCGGTTTCTATTATCATAGCTGCGTCAGGATTTGGTATTGCTAAACACGGGAGGGTTTTGACTTTCTGTTTAACCTGTTGAACTAGGCGGGTATGTTGGCTGGTCCAACGTTTGGGATTTTTTTGAAGTCACTGAAATAATGGTTGAATTGTTTGCCTAAGGTTTGGTAGGAAGTCGGAGACATAGTTTAAACATCCTAAAAACCTTTGTAATTGCGTTTTTTCTCTTAATTCGTCAGGGAATTTTTCTGCGAATTCTATTGATCTTGATATAGGTGTGATTGTTCCTTGATACATGTTATGCCCTAGGAATCTTATTTTGGTTTGGAATAAGGACATCTTTTTAGCTGATAGTACTAGACCATGTTTTTTAACTATTGTTATGAATGTATTTAAATGATTAATGTGTTGATCGATAGATGTTGAGTAAACAAGTACATCATCAATATATACGATCATAAATTTTGAGTAATTATTAAATATGTCGTTCATTATATGTTGAAATTCGGATGGTGCATTTTTAAGTCCGAATGGCATTACATTCCATTCGTAATGTTTGAATGGTACTGTGAATGCTGTTTTATATTTATCTGTTTCTGTAATTTGTATTTGCCAAAATCCGCTTTTTAAATCGAATTTTGAATAAATTTTTGCATCATATCATCGTTTTAATAAATCTCTTTTGTTTGGTATTGGATATCTAATCCATTGTAAAACATCATTTAAGGGTTTGTAGTTGATTACTAATCGTGGTACTCCTCGTTCTTTTTCTTCCTGATTATTTACATAAAAGGCCGAACAACTCTAAGGGGATTTAGATGGCCTAATTAATTTTTTGTTTAAGAGATCTTTAATTTCTTTATTACAGTGTTCCATTAATTCTTTGTTCATTTGTATAGGTCTTGCTTTAGTTGGTATATTTCTTTCATTGAATTCTTTAATGTACGGTAGTTCAACTGTATGCTGTTTTCTTTCCCAAAATGCATTTGGTAAGTCCGAGCATACTTGATTAAGCAGATTATTTTCTATTGCTTTTATTTTATTGATTACGTAAGGCGTTTTTAGTTGTTCTTCTATTTTGACATAGGATATTTCTTCTTGTAAATGTTGGAGATGATCTTGTTTTCCTTTTATTAGATTAATTGTTTTTTCTATAGTGTTTTGCTGTAAGTTTAAAATTTCTTTGGTTTTAACCGGGGATAAGAATTTAAATGCTAATTTAGTTCCTACTACTTTTGTGATAATACCTTCTTGTGTTACTTTAAATGGGTAGATTTGTGTAAAGAATGGCGTTCCTAAAATTACTTCTTGTGTCAAACTTTTTACTAATATGAATTGATTTTTGAAACAATATCCTTGATTACATATTTTGCGCAAGGTAATTTATATTGTACTTTTAAACTACTACCGTTAGCTCCACTTAATCGTTCAGTAGTTTTTTCATAAAATTTAGTTGGTATAATACCTTCGCGGATACAGTTGTAATATGCTCTAGTATCCATTAATGCTATTATATTTGTTTTAAAATCATGACCTATGTGTAGTGAAATAGTGGTATACCATTTTTGATAATTAATTTTATTAATTATTTGAATATATTCATTATTATCTTGATATTCATTATTACTTTCTGTGTCTTGATTACTTGAGGATGCTTTAGTATTATTTTTAGATTCTATTAATGATAATCGTGCATCTATTTGTAATTGTTTTAAATTTTGCTGATTAATCGTTAGTTGTAGCTCTTTAATTTGAGATTTTATTTGCTTAACTTCATTTTGTAATTCTCCTGTGGTTACTTGTTTGAATAAGCTTTGGGTTGGATATTTTTCAAATATTCTATTTAGACTGAATGGTTGTGGCTTGGATAATTGATTTTCTCGACTTATTATTTCCTTTAGTTTTAACAAATATTCTTTTTTTATATTTGGATCATCTATTTTATCTATTATATCTAATAGGAATTGTTTATCGTTATCCTTAGTTATTACATTAATTAATTTACAATTGCATAAATTATCTGATGATCCTTGTGATTCGGTAGAAGAATCACTTGAATTTTCTATNTTTAGATGGCCTAATTAATTTTTTGTTTAAGAGATCTTTAATTTCTTTATTACAGTGTTCCATTAATTATTTGTTCATTTGTATAGGTCGTGCTTTAGTTGGTATATTTCTTTCATTGAATTCTTTAATGTAAGGTAATTCAACTGTATGCTGTTTTCTTTCCCAAAATGCATTTGGTAAGTCCGAGCATACTTGATTAAGTAGATTAGTTTCTATTGCTTTTATTTTATTGATTACGTAAGGCGTTTTTAGTTGTTCTTCTATTTTGATATAAGATATTTCTTCTTGTAAATGTTGGAGATGATCTTGTTTTCCTTTTATTAGATTAATTGTTTTTTCTATAGTGTTTTGCTGTAAGTTTAAAATTTCTTTAGTTTTAACTGGGGATATGAATTTAAATGCTAATTTAGTTCCTACTACTTTTGTGATGATACCTTCTTGTGTTACTTTAAATGGGTAGATTTGTGTAAAGAATAGTGTTCCTAAAATTACTTCTTTTGTCAAATTTTTTACTAATATGAATTGATTTTTGAAACAATACCCTTGATTACATATTTTTGCGCAAGGTAATTTATATTGTACCTTTAAACTACTACCGTTAGCTCCGCTTAATCGTTCAGTAGTTTTTTCATAAAATTTAGTTGGTATAATACCTTCGCGGATACAGTTGTAATCTGCTCCAGTATCCATTAATGCTATTATATTTGTTTTAAAATTATGACCTATGTGTAGTGAAATAGTGGTATACCATTTTTGATAATTAATTTTATTAATTATTTGAATATATTCATTATTATCTTGATTTTCATTATTACTTTCTGTGTCTTGATTACTTGAGGATGCTTTAGTATTATCTTTAGTTCTATTAATGATAATCATGCATCTATTTGTAATTGTTTTAGATTTTGCTGATTAATCATTAGTTGTAGTTCTTTAATTTGAGTTTTTATTTGCTTAACTTCATTTTGTAATTCTCCTGTGGTTACTTGTTTGAATAAGCTTTGGGTTGTATATTTTTCAAATATTTTATTTAGACTGAATGGTTGTGGCGTGGATAATTGATTTTCTCGACTTATTATTTCCTTTAGTTTTAACAAATATTCTTTTTTTATATTTGGATCATCAATTTTATCTATTATATCTAATAGGAATTGTTTATCGTTATCTTTAGTTATTACATTAATTAATTTACAATTGCATAAATTATCTGATAATCCTTGAGATTCGGTAGAAGAATCACTTGAATTTTCTATTTCATTTATCGAATGTTCACTGCTACTATCTTCTTCTAGTTCAGAATCAGATATTAATAACTTAGTTAGTTTTTCTTGAATATCTAATTTGATCTTGGAATATTTCATTTATTTTCTTTTTCATTTTACATTCCGTAGATCTATGACCGGGGCGCTTACAGTTCCAGCAGACAATTTTTTGTTTATTAAATGACTTGGATTTATAATTATTTTTTGAATAATAATTATTAGTTGGTTTTTTGAAATTTTTATATTTTTGATAGTGTTTATTATCGTTATTATTGTTATTATTATATCTATGCATTTTTCTTTGTTTATATTTTATATGCTTAATTCTTGATGGTGGATTAGGTCTACTATAACCGTATTGTTCGCAGAATGAACCCATGGTTATTCTAAATTTAAATTTGTCATTTCGTTTGTTATCTTTATGTTCTTGACATATTGCTAATCCTTCCTTTTTAATAAATGCGATTAATTGACCATATGTAATTGTATTCCAATTAATAGGTTGACCTTCAGAATAGTCTTTTAATTACTGATTATTCTTTCTCCTAAGAAATATGGTAATCCCGAGATAAACCTTTCTTTCCAAAATGGTTGATTACAATCTCTTCTTTGGAATATGTTTGTAATAAAAATATCTTTATACCATTTAAAATCGCCTAATGTTGGACATCTTAAATTTGTTAATATAATTTTTTTACTTTCTAATTCTTCATTTGGATTTCCTACAAAATGCATTGTTAAAGTATGAATTAATACTTCTACGGCATTTTGATGTTCTATTTCTTCGTAGAGACCTTCGTCATCTTCTACTCGTTTGATTTCAACGTGGTTAATAATTGAATCTTGAGTGGCTGTATCTAATGAATTGTCCCACCAATATTTTAATGCTCCATTAAATCCGGATATTAGTAATACACATGCTTGTTTATCGGTATTATTTCTAGCTTTATACGCTATAGCAGCCATTCCCATTTCTTGGAATAGATTCATTGTTTCATATTCTGATCGTCCATCAATATTCCATTCATGTATACCCTCACCGGTATATATATGATTAGAATATTTATGATGTTCCTCGAATAATAAATCCGGTGGAGTATGGCGTGGGTAATATGGTTTATTTGATTTTGTCATTCTATTAGTTCTTATTCTGTTGACTTCTTGAATATCATTTTCTGATTGCGTAATAGATTTAGTATCATCTTCATCTATATTATTTATTCCTTTTTCTTTGTCTAGTTTATCTAGCCTAGTTGAGATTGATTTTAATATTTCATTCGTAGGAAATTTAATCTCTCTAGTTATTGGTTTAAAAATTGGTGGTGTTACTGATGAAAAGGGATGTTGGATAAATGGTTTATTTTGGCTTGATATTTGTAGTTCATTATTATTTATTTTATTATCAATATGATCAACTTGCTTGGATTTTTTATGTAATAATTGATTTTGATAATTATTCTGTTCGTAAACTGATTTGATATCTTGCATGACCACTGGATCAGTGTTGATTTTATTGGCTCCAGTTTTAAAAGGTCTAGCAATTATTTGGCGATCTTGAGTACCTATTTTAAGGTCCTTTAATGGTGGATGTATAGATTTAACTTTACTTAATGATGAACTTGTATTAACTGTTTTAAATGGGTAATTAATGTTATATGCTATAGAGTACGTTTCAAACCATACGAAAAATGGAATATTTAATTCCTTTAATTTCATACAATTATACCATTTTTCCCTGTATTCTATTGTTTCTTGTTTAGTAAATGTTTGAAAGTACCAATTACATTTTTCTTTGTTTTCCTCTAAATAAAATTCTTCTTTTATATATTGTTTATCAATTTCATATTCTTTATTTATTACATTAATTTCTCGAAAATCTGATTGAGTAGGTGATGTTGGATATATTTCTGGTGCAGCTATAGGTGCTTTGAATTGTATCGAATCTTCTTGTTTAACGTTCTGGTTTATACTTTCTGTTTCTGAGTCCATACTAGGTTGTTCAGATTGAAATTCAGAACAAGATTGTCTTGAAGGATATGAGCAAGATGCTCTTGAATGATATGAACTGATTCTGGGTGGAAGTGGTTCTCTAAATGATCCAAATTGTAGTAATATTTTTCCGTCTCTTTGTTCAGTTATTTTTGTAATATTTTTTTGTTCGAAATTTCTTATTGGTTGAGTAATTTCGATTTTCCATTGGTCTGGGATAGTTATTTCGTTCCATTTTAGTTGTTTAGGTGTGTAGGTAGAGCTAGGTGTATCTTTGCTATGAACCGTTAATATAGTAGTTTCGCCTTTATTATCTTGTAATAAACATCTAGGATTGAATTCTGAAGTTGATTGCTTAAAATAGATTCGGTACATTAATAAGTATCCATGTCGTTCATTTTGAAATTTTATCTCTGGTAAATGAACATTTAGTATTAGAGTATTGAGTATGGTTGGATCGTGTAAACTTACTTGAAAATTAGGTGCGCAATTGAAATAAACTGCTCCATTATGTAAATTGGATTGTACTGCTCCAAGGAGCGAATCTTCAAATTTTAATAATGTGTTATCTCTTAAAAGTATAAGTATTGGAGAATCAATACCCGTTCTAGTGAGGGGCTTGATTGCTATTTGAATTAGTCCAAAATGGATATAATTAAATTTCTTTCGTCTATATTTTTCTAAAGAGACTTCTGATAACAATTTAATTTCTTCAAATTCATTTTGAAGAGATAATGTTTGTTCATGATCTTTTATTGCATAGGCTGTTTTAAAGTCAAAAGTACCAATTTGATATATATTTTCCGGATTAATTTTTGGTAATTTATTATTTGATATTTCATTAAAAGAGGTTATTTTTGACATTATTTCTCTTGAATTAATAGTTGTGCTAGATGCAGAACTTGCATGTTTTTGTTTAAAAAAATTTCTAATCGAAGATGCCATGACTTTAATCTAGGTGAAAACTCATACTAAAGAGATACTAACCAGTTTCTAGGTCGACACAACTGGGGCTTGCCAACGGTCTTACTGCCTTCTTCAGGGCTTGCAACCTGGAACACCTACAGTGGTTGTAACGCCCGTGTTCCGGAAGTGGGTGTATCGATCGATACCAAGTGGGTATCGGTCGATACCAATTGTGTGTATCGATCGATACCAGGTGGGTATCGATCGATGCCAGTCGGGCTTCTCGAAAGGAAAGTCCTTTAAGTCGTCTTCTTCTTCTTATCTTCTTTTTCTTTCACGCGGTGTTCTTCGAGTGAGAGAGAGAGCTGGCGTGAGAGAGAGAGAGAGAGAAGAAGAGAGAGAAAGCTTTGAGAAGCTTGGATCTTGCGAGATCGAGGGAGGTTGGAAGAGCTAGGGTTGAGCGTGAGCTAGGGAAAGAACGGGAAGCGTTCTTGAGCTCGGGGAAGTCTTCTAGAGCTCGATCCATCCGATTTTAAGGTGAGTTGTGACCAAAGGTTAGCAATTAAGCTTCTGTGGTACTTGGTTAAGCTTGATTGTTGAGTTGGTGGCTCGATTGTGGCGATTTCTGGGTTTAGATTTCGCGGTGGTTGTGAGTCGCAGGGGAGTATCGATCGATACCAGGTGTGTATCGGTCGATACCAGTCCCTTGTCGGTAGACTCGTGTTGATTGTTCGGTATCGGTCGATACTAGGTGTGTATCGGTCGATACCAGGGGTTGTTNTTTTTCATGGTCTTCCTCATGAACACCCCATGGATCACATTGAGAGGTTTGAGGACTTGGTCACTAGCATGAAGTATAATGGAGTGTCCAACGATTACCTTCTCTGTAAGCTCTTCCCACACTCTCTTGGTGGAGATGCAGCTTATTGGTTTAAGCAGTTACCCCCTGGATCACTGACTACATGGGAGGAGACGAAGAATGCGTTCCTGAATAATTTCTATGATGATGCGAGATCCAAAGAGCTCAGGAACAAGATTTCTCAGTTTTCTCAGGGTTCGACAGAGGCACTTAAGGCTGCTTGGATCAGATTCAGGTCATATCAGAGGGATTGCCCACATCACGGGTTCACTAAGGTTCAGTTGCTGGGTGTCTTCTTCAGAGGGATTGATTGGAGGTATCAGATGGCCTAAGATGCTGCGAGTAATGGGAATTTCAACACCAGGTATCCTGACGATGCTTATGTGCTTATTGAGAACTTGGCGTCTAGCAATAGCACCAAGAATGCAGACTTTGAGCGAAAGAAGCAGGCTGGGAATTTGGATGGAACACAGATTGATGATGTTCAAGCCAAGCTTGATTCAGTGCACAATCTCCTGATGGGTAAGACGAAGAAAGCTGTTCACTTTGCTGATGAGGATGAAGTGAAGGTGTTAACTACATTGGTGGCGCTGGGTTTCAAAGTCAAAGATATCAATACCCACCTCACCCACCCAAAATTGTAGAGAGCAAGGTTGAATCTATGTTTGAGCAGCTTCTTCATGGACAGCAGAAGATGACAGTGGATTTCAATGGGAAGATGGATGCTCTGTACACAGATCTGAATGGGAAAATCGAGGCTCTCAGTACTAGCCACAGGATGCTGGAAACTCAGGTAGCTTAGGTTTCAACAGCTGTCAAGGGAAAGATGGTTCATGCACAGAATGAACATGTCAATGCAATCACCTTAAGAAGTGACAAAGAGGTCGATCCAGGAGTGAAAATTGGCCTAACTGCAAAGAATCTCGTCGATCCTGCTGAAGATGACGACGATGAGGCTCCTGAAATCGCCCCAGTATCGATCGATACCACCCAGCATCGGTCGATACCTGTCCAAGGATCTGCCAAGGACGTTTCAAAACCAAGGGTGTCGATCGACACCACACCTGTATCGATCGACACCACATCTGAAGAGACGACGGAGAAGCCTAGTATCGATCGACACCCCTCGCAGACTGAGCCATAAACTGTGAAAACACCCACGATTGTCAAGGAACGTGTCTACAAACCTAAAGTGCCATATCCTCGACCACCTAGACATCTCATGAACCTTATCTCTCCAAAGCAGCTGCTTGGTTTTGAGAAGATGGTACGAAGGATTCCCCACACACTGACTTTTGAAGAAGCTATATAGTACTGCCCTCTGCTGAGTCACTTTCGAGATTGCAGAGAAACTCTGGAAGAGATCGAAGCACTCTTCATCAAGGCAAGAGGTACACCACCTCCACTGAAGCAGCTGATTAAGAGAGAAGACCCAGGAAAATTTTCAGTTCCATGCTCTATCTCTGGAATTAAATTCAAAGAGTCTATCATTGACTCGGGGGCTTGCGTCAATGTCATGTCAAGGGCAATTGCAGAGAGAGTGGGAGCTGATATTCGTCCGCCCAAGACATCCCTCACCTATGCAAACTGTATCACCTCACTTCCATACGGTACAATCTCTGATTTGATGGTTGAAGTAGGAAATTGTCTGGTTCCTACTGATTTTCAGGTTGTGGAGATGAGTGCAAGATCTACTACGCAGTTGATTCTTGGAAGACCGTTCATGGCTACGGTTGGTGCCATTATGGACACACCCAACAAGAGAGTCTCATTCTCATACATTGACAAGGAGGTGTACTACAAAGCCATTCCTTCTGGAAGAACTCCCACACGTGTCTCTTGCATCGATGTTGTCACAGGAGAGACGTTGGCAGCTGGTCCTTTGGAAGAGCCTCCTGACTAGCCCACTATCATGGACATTCTAGATAGACCTTCTGTCATCACAACGAAAAATGTCAAAACAGTTAAGGCAAAGAAGAAGGTAAAGAGCAAAAGAGTCAAAGGTGCTCCCTCTATGACCTTAATCCCTCAGAAGTGTGATGGGGACTCGATTGAGTACAAGGTGAAGTGCAAAGGAACCTCAAAACCATTCTCCAAGGCTAGAGTCATTCTTACTCCGGAGCTGAAAGAGAAAGGAAAGGAGGTTATCGATAGCATGTTGAGTAAAACTCTGAGTCTGCAAGTATCTAGCTGTGGAACTTGCATGGGAGTAAGCTCTCAACCTCGCCCTGACTGATCACCTGAGTCAAAGTCAAACTAATAACTAAAAACAAGCGCTTGGTGGGAGGCAACCCACTGGTAAGTCTGTATATAAGTCTTTTGTTTTTGTTTTTATTTTGGTTTTGTGCCTTGTGTTTCACGTGAAGCAGATTCAGAAGAGCAGCATCGATCGACACCAACCCGGTATCGATCGACACCATCCACGCGACAAAGGAGCAGAAACTTGCTACGAGTATCGATCGATACCAGTGATGTATCGGTCAACACTCATCACCATCTCGGGTAACTTCTT
This sequence comes from Eutrema heterophyllum, assembly GCA_002933915.1. Taxonomy (NCBI): domain Eukaryota; kingdom Viridiplantae; phylum Streptophyta; class Magnoliopsida; order Brassicales; family Brassicaceae; genus Eutrema; species Eutrema heterophyllum. Next base: position 186,314 of record PKMM01011711.1, on the reverse strand, counting down.
CGATTTTCACCAATCTACTCAACTCTTCTGATTTCTTTTACCAACTCTAGACTAGATAACATTGGGGACAGTGTTGTTTAAGTCTGGGGGAGGTAGTTGCTGACAACGTGTTTGTTTTTCTTAGAGTCAGTAATTTTTGTGTCAAATTTGTTTTATTGAGTCAAAACATGTTGGAGATTATGATCTTGTTCTTGAATCTGCTGTTTTGACTTTGCTTCTGAGTGTCCACTATTACAGAATCAGTTACAGATCGACTAATGAAAAATCCAAAGGCTGACTAGTTAACTAGAAGACACACATGTTTCCAGCAGAGTTCTTTTAAAGCCTGAGCCAAATTTTCTGCACTTCATCGACGTGGTTAGTATTCATAGAGTTTGATTCCTCATTCATATCTGACAAAGGAACCCATGTGTTTAAAAGTGACAGTATCTCTCTCCCCTGTTATAAGTTAATAAATAAGAGCATAAAAAGATGAAATGATTTTCTTCTGAGTAGAGGGTTAGGAAAGTTTCCAGCGATCCCATTATTCTACTTGGTGAGGAATGATCACACAAAGGTTGGAAGCGAGGCTAGGATTTTCCTATGATGCCATTATTCGCCTACACCCTTTGATACATTGAGAGGGAAGAACCGGGGATTCGGTGGCAAACACCATCAATACTCGCGTCTCATACCTTGATGTGTATATGCGAATCAAAAATAAAAAAAAAAAAAAAAAAAAGAGAACAAAATAAGAAATAAGTCTGGGGGAGAGAAAGTGATACAAAAAGTGTGAAATTGGGTGGTTCCTTGTTATGATATTGTATGGGAAAGAATCTAGAAGGTTCTTGGTATTAATCACAGCGATGAAACTGGCGATGATGGGTTTAATTGAATGAAGCTGCGAAATAATGTGTGTAGTCTGGGGAAGCTGCGAATGTCTACGGAGAAGTACATGGTGGTTAGATTTGGATCTGGTTAGGTGACATTTGGGTGCTTGGGAAAAGGGTCATTGCAATGTTTCAAGAACAGATGAGTCTCCGTGTTTTCAAACTTCTTTCTCTGGTTTGGTATTCTATTTGCTTGAGGGCAAGCAAATGCTAAGTCTGAGGGAGTTGATATATCATGGTTTTTACCCCTTTTAAGCCATGATATAAGTCCGTTTTATAGAGTCTTTCTACTATTTTGTAGTGTTTTAGAGTCTTTTACAGGTTTTAGCACGTTTGGAGCATAATTGGAGATATTGGAGCTTTCTGGAGCATTTTGGAGCAAAATAGAGATCATGTAGCTGAGAAGTCAATTTGAAGCCTCAGTATCGATCGATACTACCCTAGTATCGATCGATACTCACTGCAGCAAGACACATGTCGCGACTTTTATGAAGAGTTGGAGAATTGCAAAATTTCCCAGAATACTTTATTATTTACAATTTAGCCCAAAATGTGTTTTAGCTTTATAATTAGGTTTTTCAGCCATTATTGAGGTTACGCTTTATTGAAGACTGGAGACGACTGGATTAAGCTTTATTCTACTCTGGTTTTTGGAGAGAGAACTCTGAACTCTTGTTTCTTATTGATTTCTTTGATGATTGATATATCATGGTTTTTACCCCTTTTAAGCCATGATATAAGTCCGTTTTATAGAGTCTTTCTACTATTTTGGAGTCTTTTAGAGTCTTTTACAGGTTTTAGCACGTTTGGAGCTTAATTGGAGATATTGGAGCTTTTTGGAGCTTTTTGGAGCAAAACAGAAGCTTGTGTAGCTGAGTACCCGATTTAGCGTCTCAGTATCGATCGATACTACCCTAGTATCGGTCGATACTCACTGCAGCAAGACAGAAGTCGCGACTTTTATGAAGAGTTGAAGAATTGCAAGATTGCCCATAAGACTTTAATAATTGCAATAAGCCCCAAAACGTGTTTTAGGTTATTAATTAGGTTTTTGAGCCAGTTTTGTTGGCTACGTTTTGATTACACTTATTTTGAATTGTGAGTTTTGTGAGAGAGCTTTCTGAGGGAGACAAGTCTGAGACTCTGTTCGTCCGAGAGAAGATTTCGAACTCTCTTGTTACTCTCCTTTTTATTATTTATTTGAGTATTATTTCAGCCATGTTTATTGTCTCAATTATCATGTCTGAGTAGTTCTCTTGTTAGGTTCAGGGTTCTCATAAGGGTTTTCCCTGAATGTTAGGTTAATTGAATAATTATGATTCACCATCTGAATTAGTTCTTCGCCTAGGTTGTTCTCAAAGCTAATTCTAGACTGATCACCTAGAACTTAGATCTTAGGATAATTGGTTAGGCACGAGAGTGCGATTAATTACCTGACAGAACCTAGAGTGAGCAAAATAACTATTCGCAAAGAGATTTGACTTAGTTGTTTTGTGAACAAATCCAACTTGAACTAAAAGCTGGTTTAGATTTTAGGATTCGCAAAGAGATTTGGGATTTTAGGATTTAGACTTAGATAGTTTTCGCAACGAGAGTTGGTTAGCTATACTTTAGTGATTTGAGTTCAAGAACCGCGCTAAAACTGAATCATGTTAGTTAGTTTATCTACATTCATTAAATTCCTGAGAAATACTCTGAGCCTATCTTCCTTCCAATCGACTTACAACACATTTAATTTACGCATTGCTTTCGTTTACATCTGTTGGTTTAGCTTAATTCTAATCTATATAATCTATTGAGTGATATCTGGAGTTCTTGTGTTCGACCCCTACTTATACTACAACACTGCTTTAGTACTTTTTAGGGTATTAATTTGAGCATATCAATGATCTATTCAATCATGTTGTTTTCATTCTTCATGTCTGAGTAGATCCACTTTAGGTTCAGGGTTCTCATAAGGGTTTTCTCTGAATGTTAGGTTAATTAGTTAATTAGGATTCACCATCTGAATTAGTGCTTCACCATAGGTTGTTCCCATAGCTAATTCTAAGTTGACGAATCTAGAACTTAGATCTTAGGATAATTGATTAGGCACGAGAGTACGATTAATTACCTGACAGAACTTAGGGTGAGCAAAATAACTATTCGCAAAGAGATTTGGTTTAGTTGTTTTGTGAACAAATCAAACTTGAACTAAAAGCTGGTTTAGACTTTAGGATTCGCAAAGAGATTTGGAATTCTAGGATTTAGACTTAGATAGTTTTCGCAACGAGAGTTGGTTAGCTATACTTTAGTGATTTGAGTTCAAGAACCGCGCTAAATCTGAATCATGATAGTTAGTTTATCTAAATTCATTGAATTCCTGATAAATACTTTGAGCCTATCTTCTTTCCAATTGACTCACAACTTGTTTAATTTACGCACTTGCTTTCAATTACATCTTTTGGTTTAGCTTAATTCGAATCTATATAATCTATTGCGTGAATTCTGGAGTTCTTGTGTTCGACCCCTACATATATTACAACAACTGCTTTAGTACTTATAAGGTATTAATTTGAGCATATCAACGTCTCTCAGAACCTCTCAACTGTGAAGAGGTTTATTCAAACCTTTACTATCCATTGGTACTAGGTTTAGGATCCGCGTTACGCGCGGATTTGTTTTTAATATATTTTTGATAAAAATACATGTAGCTAATAATATTTTCTGGAATATATAAATAAATTTGGTTTAATATATGTTTTGAAGTTAAATAATATTATAGAAATTGATTTTTCAAATTGACATATTTCTAACTTTTAAATAATATTTTTATCATTTTCTGTTTTGTGTTTTAATAATTTACAAAATAAATTTGATTAATGTATAATTTAAATTTCATTACTTAGATCTAAATAAAAACCATGTAGAAAAGTTATTGTTGATATATCATTCATCTGTTATAGTTTAATGAATTGTTGAATTGTTAGTCATTGCGCATAGCATACTTTTAAATTTTATATGTAGATCATTTTTCTTAGATTTTGATTCATACTGATATATTTTTTAAAACAAATTTTGATAGACTGATTATATTAATGCATATGATATCTTACTACTTTGATGATTTTATAGAAAATTTCAAGTAAAACAATAGTTGACAAAGTTTTTATATAAAAGGATCTTGAATTTGACAAAGTTTTCAAAATTCACTAAATTATAGAAGAGTAGAAACCTAAGAAAGAGCAAGTGGGCAAGTGGTTGTCACACCTCTACTGCCATTTTACCGGTGTCGAGTTCGACTCCACCTGCCCTCCATGTGTGAGGGTATTTGGCTATTGGACCGGCCTGTTGTGACCCAAAATGATGACAAGAAAAAGAAAAAGAAGAGTAGAAACCTGACTCGATAATTTTTTTTTTTTTACACATTTATGATAGAAGTAATAAACATGTTTTATATATACGCTGCTTATATCTATACTACTAAAATATAAGCTAAGGAGAAGCTATATATATATATATAATATTATCAAATTTTAAGTGTTACACATTAATCTTTGGAGTATACCATTTGGTTAATGATATTTACTTAACTATGTTTTTTGTTGTTTGTAGAAGGAAATGTTTTTGAATAAATGAAAAAAATAGCTCATGAAGATTTTAATCCGGAAGTTTAAATTACATGAAATTTATAAATTATTGTTGAGCTGAAAAGTTTAACATCTATATGCAAATTTTGTTTCTGTTTTTGATGAATAGATCCATTGTTTGATTTTCTATTACTGATTTTTTTATTAGACATAAGAATGCCAATGTAAAAAATACTGATAGAGAATCAAGAGATAAGCTATGTAGGTCACTTTTTTAATTTGAAAAATATACGATGTGGTTAGTTTTAGAAATCTTTTTTTCTTCTTTCTTTTAGTTTTAGAGATCTTAGAACCGTTGTGTAAAGATTTTTGAGCCAGATACAATTGCATTTGTTATTACTATTTCTTCTACTCATTCACATTTTGATTTTAAAAAGTTTTTATGATTTTCCTATTTTAAAAAGTTTGATATATAAAACAAGATAATATGAGAAGAGTAAACTTTATTTCAAGAGAAACAAATAAACTACTCTGACAGTTAATCTCTTTATTTGGCCTTTAATAAGTATCCACGTAATTATTACTAAACGTTACGTGTTTCTAAATATAACCTAAGAACAATTTCTCTTCCTTGCCTGAAACCATAAACGTAGTTGCTATACTCAGGATCGGTTATAATTTTAACACCATAAAACAACACAAGAATGGGATGTTCACTATAATAAGTAGTATCTTCTTTTATTCCTCCAATAAAGTTGTATCTTATCTTTTCTATATCGTTGTCATTTTCACCATGCTTCGAGTGTTGCGTAAACCACACCCCATGACGCATAGATCTTGACATATCTCTCATGTTTCCCATAAACAGCCTAAAAACAATTACATGTCGAAGACCGTTGGAGTCCGGTAGATGATGAAGGGTTAGAGACGACATATAATGACCATAGTTCACATGTTCCTGGGTGAGAATGTTGCCTAATCATTTGAGGCCTTCTTTCATTAACTTCATGTGCTTACTCTCTCATGTAACTTCTGCAACATTGTCAGAGAGATAGAGACAGAGTGGTTTGTGTTAGATACTCCAAGTAAAATGTAGGTACGAAATCAATTAATCAAGCATTGTTTACTAATGAGCTCAAACTCAGCGCATTTTCACCTCCAAATACATAGTTGAAATATACGTGTGGTCAATCAAACAGCAAGCGGTAAGTTGCACAAATCAGAGAATGCAGATCAGGTCAGCTATATGGTTCCCAAATCTTTAATTTTTTTTTTCCCCGGATAGAAGCTTTGGACGTCATTAGTGCTGAGAGATTTAGACTGCCACATTTACGTAAACTAAAAGTACACTATTACCTTCTTACTCCTTTTCGGTTTCTGATGCACTGGCACGAACTCCGGTAGAGACATATATCTTGTGTTATATCCCCAAGTAACTGCGTAATAACAGCAATCCTAATTAGGCTCTCAGTACCAATAAGTTGGACTTGTAACTTTATGGTAGATACTAAATACCAAAAAACACCACCTCCAAATTTGAATCTGAATTTCAGTTACACGTCCTACTATTAAAATATGCATATACACATATTACGTAGAAGTTATTTCTGTGTAGAAACTAATAAAATATGTTCTCCTTGGAAGGATGAGTAATCAAAGCTAACAGTGCAAACAAATAATAACTGGTTTGATAGTCAGAGTTAAAAGCTGTAAACATACCCGGTTTGCAGAACATTATATTAAGAACATCTAATTTTATGAAATTAACCCCAACTGGCAACTAAGTCACCAACATGGCTAAACAACGAAAACTAAAGTCAACTTGGAGAATCTAACCTTACCTTTCTTTTTTTTTCAAAGCTGATTTCTTAAAAGGCATCTCTAATTTGACTTTGCAATCATCATTATTTTTGTAGTTTTTGCAAGTTCTGGTACTTCCTCGAACCTATTAACATTAAATCTCTAGCATAAAACTCATGCGTCATCTTACATCCAAACTTTTCATTAGCATTTAATTGATATATCTATGGTGAAAGCTAAGACATATAATACCTTTATAATTTTTCCATTATGATTGGCATGATTGCGATCCGTTTGATAGATTCTGTTATCCGCCTGAAACATACTAGGGAAAAAAGAAAAATGGCAAGTACCAGTCATTGTTCTGAGGTCTACTCCATATCCAAATAAAAAATGATCCAGATGAGAAGAAGCTTGATCTCGCGAAGTGTACGCTTTCCATCCATGTGATTATCAAAGGCGTTCGCTATCTTCTTCATCGCCATGGATCTCCTTCATTTTTTCTTCTTTGTAGAGAGAGAGAGAGTAATGTGATGATTAAAGTCTAAAGATGTGTATAATACGAGGTAAACCTGGACTTAACCTCCAGATGTGTCAAGCTGTCAATGACTTACTTGATACAAACGACTTCAGTAAAAGAATTTTAAGGAAAAATCAAACATTTGATGATTTTATAGAAATTCAAAACTAAAAATGGAATAATTGAACATACATATGCAAATAAACAAGCATGTTACTCCCGACTGTGCAAAGAAAGAAGTTTTAATGGATTTCTCAAGATGGTAGGAACTACAATACATAATACCAGCAAAAATTTAGAAGTTCAAATATCCTAGAATTATCTTCTCGTCTAAATTTAGTTGTATGGTTTTGTCAAGTGAGCAGGTCAACAATCTCAAATTAGCCATGTTTGCATATCTGTATTAACTCTATAAGAAAATCACAGACATGTGTGTGTGCGCGCCTATTGAATATATTTACTATAAAATTGACAGAAGACTAAAACCAAAACAAAAAAAAAATGACAGAAGACCCAAGCAAAAGACATGCTCCGTCTTCACCCCATCTCTCTCAAAAACTGTGTTAGGAATCCCTAATTAATTATTATCGAATTATGGATCCATATGACGATTTCGAAAAAAGTGTAGGTAAAATAATTAGGGGATTAAGCGTGACAGTGCTACCTTGAAATCGAGTCTCTCCATTTTCGATTTATTGAGGGAGTAAAATCAGTTCTCTGACCATGAAATTGGGATTTCAACCATTCGAATCCCTTCTTTTCTGCATCACTTCTTCCTCAGACGGTGCAATCTACACATCGCCGTTCTCGTCACAAACATGAAAGCTACTCAGATTAGATGTGTATATGCACAATGCACTAATACGAATCTGAAATTAGGGAACAACACAAACCTGAAGGTTCTCTGCGGAGTGGTGCCTAATTGTGGATTAGAATATCAAGAGTCTTCATGCAAATATATTTAGTTGTTGACATTAAATTAGGAAGAAGAATCGATCCATACAATCGACGATTAGATCCGCTAGTTCAATATATAGACAAACAATTTCGAAAAAGACAGAGATCTTACAGTTGATGGCCATGGGAAAATCCCCGAAGACCGGATGAGAAGGAAACATTGTAAATTAGGGTTCCATCTGAGCTGCGTCTATATAAAGCCAGAGAGTATCTTATTGGGCTGGGTCCGGAAGATATCAAATAAACCAGTTGTCGTAATCATTGAATTAGTGTGAGATCGATGTTTAGCGATTCCAGTTCCAATATAGTTTTTATTGAGTTACACTATTTAATGGGTTTGATAATCGCTTAGGGGTGTATTCGATATGATACTAAATTATGAACCCATGCTATTGCACGGGTTAATTGTTATCTCTTAAATAATATTTTTTAAGGTGTATATACGTTTTGAAGATTGTTGATAACTTCGGTTTTTATGAATTTAATCTACGTATTAGACTAATTATAATTTATTTGGATTGATGTAGTTTTGTGTTTTGTAATAGGTGATATATAAATATTATATGAATTATTACTACAAAAATTTATTGAAAATGTACCCAATATTATATTAATTTTTAATGTTGGTGTTAATGCAAATGAGATGTATATATGTCTGAAAGATTGTTAATAGTTTGTGGTTCACTTCTCGCTATCTTTTTAGTTTTTTTGGGTGAGATTTTGAAAATTTTATTATATTTCAGACTTTATAAACTTTACTTTATTTTAAAATCTCTAAATTTCTAATTTATCCAATCAAAATTTAACACTTTTAAAACTCTAATACTAAAAATTCACACAGTCTAACTTCACTTTTTTGTTCTTACAATGGTTTATTTTTTAAAAGCTAACAAAATAAACCTTACAAAGTCAAATTTTCTACAACATTTATTTAAAATACATTAACAATCTAAAGTTAAAGTCTCTACCAATCACCTAGAAACTTCCAGCTTATAATAATTGTGAGAGTGACACATCAAAAAAAAATTTTAAATCAAGCTTAAACTAATGGCTTAGACTTTTACTCGTATGATGATTATACATTATGCATCAAAAAATCTCAACTTAACTATCTTTATCCATCTCTANTTTTAATGGCAAGCTATCCATTATGTTAAAGTCAAATTTTTTAAAACATTTTTTTGAAATACATTAATAACCTAAAGTTAAAGTTTCTACCAATCACCTCTCTATCAAATCGAGAAAATTTACAACTGAGAATAATTGTGCGAGTGACACATCAAAAAAAAAAAATTAAGCTCAAACAAATCGCTTAGACTTCAATCGTGATTATACATTAAAACCATTCAAAATCTCAAATCAACTATCATCATCCATCTCATGCGTATACTCATGTTTATACTCAAACTCAATCTTATCAATTTTATATTTTTTAATCTAATATATAAATCGTTCATTCATTGCTATCTTTGCTGTTTTTTCTGTGTGAGATTTTGAAAGGTTTTATTTTATTTTAACTATGAGACTTTGAACACTTTTACTTTATTTAAAATCTTTTAAAGTTCTCATTTATCCAATCAATGTTTCACACTTTTAAAACCCATGAAATTCTACTAACAAATCTTAAATATCGCTGCCCATTATTTTAAAGTCAAATTCTCCATAATATTATTAAGTAGATTTTATACTCAAATTACATCTTATCGGTACTACAATAACTCCTTGCTTCAGCATTGACACTCTACTTGATTTCCCATGATTGTGATACAACTCGGAGACTTTCACCATCCACTTATTAATAGAGATCTCATATGAACAATACACTCTGAAATGATATTCTTCACCGCAACAAATAACAACAATCATGTTTTCTTCATATTTAGCCATCTTCACATAATATTGAGTTTTGAGTGAGTACCGCAAGAGCTGGTCCTTAAATCTAACCCATTATTAACGTCTGAAACAACGATATAAGACTCCTTATCCAAAGCTCCATGAAATTGTGCTTTCCATTTTGATTTTTTTTCTTCTGATTTGCCCATTGCTTCCATTCTTCATCAGATTCTAATGGTGTATTTGGCTACTCTTTATAACCTAAACCAAATTCCCGCTCACTTTCTTCTACTTCCCTTTCTACTTCTTCTTGTTCATCACTATTAAAATAGGTTTCTTTTTCTTGTCTTACATGCATTCGTCCCTTCATTAAACAAGTTCTTAACCTTTCATCATTAACACCATCTCTTGCATCTAAGAACATCACATCTCCTTCATCAGCCCTATTCAACACATGAACGTCTCTTTGAACATCCTCATCTCTTTAAACAACCTAATCTCTTTCTTGCTTCTTTGTACCAAATGATCCTAATTAATGGTGTATTTTTTGCATCACACCTAACGAATTATTCAAACTTCTCCCAGGTCATCTTATATAGTTTCCATTCAACACTCTTACAACCCAATTTTCCAATATACTTGTAATCTTCATTTTCTTTCTCATAGTCCCACCAAATAAAGTTACAAATCCGACACTACTTCACAAATATAGAAAACTCGAAATATGAGAAACACTACTTCTTATAATAAAACCCTTAAAATTCTACTAAAAATTCACACAGACTAAATTCGCTTTAATGTTCCCACGATGGTTTATTTTTTAAAAGCCAACAAAATAAGACATTTTAAAATCACTAACCATTATTTTAATGTCAAATTCTCTACAACTTTTTTTTTAAGTACATTAACAACTTAAAGTTAAAGTCCATACAAACCACCTCTCAATGAGATTGAGGAACTTCAAGCTGAGAATAATTGTGGGAGTGACACATTTTAAACCAAACTCAAACTAATCGCTTAAACATTTACCCGTATGGTGAATATTCATTAATTAGAACCGTTCAAAATTTCAACTCAACTATCATTAATTCATCATTAGTCTCTTGATTACTTTATGAACCACAAAGTTATTTGGTTTATTCATAAGAATAATTGTGGGAGTGACAATAAAAAAAAATCAAACTCAAACTAATCGCTTAGACTTCTATCGTGATTATACATTATAACCGTTCAAAATTTCAAATTAACTATCATCGTCTGTCTCATTCTTATACTCGGGTTTATACTCCAACTCAATCTTTCCAATTTTTTTATTTTTAATCTAATATCTAAATCGTTCCTTTATGGCTATCTTTTTGTTTTTTTCGTGTGAGACTTTTAAAGGTTTTATTTAATTTCAACTGTGAGACTTTAATTTTATCTCTAAAATATTTATGGTTCTTATTTATCCATTCAAGGTTTAACATTTTAAAACCCTTGAAATTCTACTAACACTATTAAATATCGTTACTATTAATTTAAAATAAAATTCTCCATAATATTTTTAAGTAGAATGTATACTCAAATTCTATCTTCTCGATCCTGCAATAACTCCTAAACAATCTTGCAATAACTCATTGTTTCAGCATTGACACTCTACTTGATTTCCCATGATTGTGATACAACCGACATACTTTCACCATCCACTTATTAATAAGGATCTCATATGAACAATACACTCTGAAAGAATATTATTCACCGCAACAAATAACAACAATCATGTTTGCTTGAGATTTAGCCATCTTCACTTCATATTGAGTCTTGAGTAAGTACCGCATATAAGACTCCTTATCCAAAGCTCCATCTTCACTTCATGTTAGAGATTTTCCTTAAACTCTAACCCACTATCAAACTTCTGAAACAACCACATATAAGACTCCTTATCCAAAGCTCCATGAAACTGCTTTCCTTTTTTTTTATTTTTTTCTGATTTGCCCATTGCTCTCATTCTTCGTCAGACTCTAATGGTGTATTTTACTACTCTTATTACCTAAACCAATTTCCCGCTCACTCTCTTCTGCTTCCATTTCTACTTCTTCTTGTTCTCACTATTGAAGTAGGTTTCTTTTTCTGGTGTTACCCTCGTCCCTTCATTAATCATGTCCTTAAACCTTTCATCATTAACACCATCTCTTGCATCTAATTAAGATGACCTCATCTCCTTGATCATCAGCCCTATTCAACACATGAACATCTCTTTGGACATCATCATCTCTTTGAACAACCTCATCTCTTTCCCGCTTCTTTGTACCAAATGATCCTAATTAATGTTGTAATATTTGCATCACACCTAACGAATTCTTCAAACTTCTCCCTTGTCATCTCAGAAATTTCCATTCGACGGTCTTGCATCCTAATTTCCATTATATTTGTAATCTTAATTTTTTCTTTCTCATAGTCCCACCAAATTGGATATTGAGTTTTACTGTCGCATCGTCAGTGTAGAAAGAACAAATAAGGTTAAAAATCTGACACAACTTCACAAAATCTAGAAAAATCGAAATATGAGAAACACTATTTCTTATAAAATTCTACTAAAAATTTACACTGTCTGAATTCGCTTTTATGTTCCCGCGATGGTTTATTTTTTAAAAGCCAACAAAATTGACATTTTTAAAAATCAATAACCATTATTTTAAAGTCAAATACTCAAAAACTTTTTTTTGAAAGTACACTACCAACCTAAAGTTTTAAGTTCACCCTAACCACCTCTCAATGATATCGAGGAACTTCAAGCTGAGAATAATTATAGGACTGACACATTAACAAAAAAAATTAAATCAAGCTCAAACTAATCATTTAGACTTTTACCCGTATGGTGAATATACATTAGAACCATTCAAAATTTCAACTCAACTATCGTTAATTCGTCATTAGTCTCTTGATTACTCTTGGGTTTATACTCAAATTTCATCTTATCGATTTTTTTTATTTGTAATCTCATATCTTAATCGATCATTCTGGCTATCTTTACTATTTTCCGTGTGAGACTTTAAAGAGTTTTATTTTATTTTAACTGTGAGACTTTTTGTTTTAAAGTTCTAATTTATTTTAGGATTTAACACTTTTAAAACCTTTAAAATTCTATTAACAGAGTCTAATATCGTTTTTTTTTTCATGCGATGATTTGTTTTTTCGAAGCCAAATTCTCAAAAATCAAATTCTCTACAACAATATTTTGAGTGTTGTGTCTACATAAACACTCAGTCCGCTTGTTTTTAAGTTACATGTTACCTAATCCGAATTTGCCAACACTCTGTCCATTTGTTTTTAAATTACATGTTACCTAATTCGAATTTGCATTATATAGTAAAGTTAATAACCCCGATTATGTATCTAAAAAGCCATAAAATATGGAAAACAATTATATAATTTCGAATTATGATTACATATCTTTCTATTATATTGGCTATGTATATCGATTCCTAACTCTTAAACGCTATTGGTAGACGTGAATTTGGGTCCAATGGACAAAAAGGAAAATCTAAATACTTTTCCAGCGTGGGACATAAGTCTTTGTACAAAAATAAAATAAAGTAAGTCTTTCTATCGTGTCTTGAGGGGCAAATGTAAGGACCAAATTAGTTTTGACCTGGTCAATAATCATCAATAAAAATGTTGTAACTAATGAAGATGTCTATATAAACCAACTCTTCTCTTTACTTCTCTTTACATATCTAGTCTTTACGAATTCTACAATACATAATTACATATATTCAGTTAATTAATGGCTAATAAACACTTGTACTTTGTATTGATGACCGTGCTTCTATTGCTCAGTGTGTTCAAGATCTGGTGGGAAACTGCTAATAAACCGCGAGGTGAGTAACAAATTTTAGCCACTAAATTTGTAAACATCGATTTAAACTACCATTCAATCTTTTGTTGTGTATTCAAGTTTTTGATGTGTACAATTCTTTTGTTTGCTCTAGTTTACACGACAAAAGAGTGGCTCGATAGACTCTTTGAATCAGGAACTGCGTTACTTCGTATCGGGTTTGATGAAGATCAAGAGTACTTTAAATCTTATTTTCTGCTATAGACTATTACGCCAAGTTCACATGTGCTCCTTCCGTTTCATAAAATTATTTTTAGAGTTATTTTTTGTTTCAAAAAAACTGTGGTTTTATATTTTTAATGCAAATTTTCAACTAATTTTCTAAATTACCTTTTACCCAAAACTAATAATATTTGTATTTAAATCATTTTGAATTAATTATGAGTATATTAAATATGGGTATATTAGGGAAAATTAGCTTTTTCAGACCTGAACTACGAAAAAATGTTAATTTCATACCCGAATTTGTAACCGGTGCTAAAACATACGTCAACTTCGGAAAATTGGCTTTTTCCAACCTGAACTATGAAAAAATGTTAATTCATACCCGAATTTGTAACCGGTGCTAAAAGATACGTCAACTTCTTAATAATTTGAATCTCATACTTTAACTTTTAATTTCGTGCTATAACAGACATGAGACCAAACGCTGTTAAGGAGTCGTTTTAAAGGTATTGTGATAGTTGTTTATTAAACGACGCCGGTTATAATATAGCTGGTTAGAAACGATTCACGTATCTCCGAAATCGATGTCTTCTTCTAGTTGTTTATAATATCGAATCGACAACACTCGACTCTCTCACACACACACACGATTTAGGGATTTCTTCACATAGCTGGTTGGAAACGATTCACGTATCTCCGAAATCGATGTCTTCTTCGAGTAGTTCAGGTTAGTGATTAATAACTTTTTTATTTCTTATGGGTTCGTGAGTCTCTAATTTTCGGTAATAGATGTTTTTTTCTCGAATCGGTAAGAGATGTTTTTTTCCTCGAATCGGTAAGAGATTCTATGTTTTGATTGTGTAATTTGGGAAGGAATAAGCTTCACACGCCATGGGATTCACGACTCCTTAACAGCGTTTGGTCTCATGTTTGTTATAGCACGAAATTAAAAGCTTAAGTATGAGATTCAAATTATTAAGAAGTTGACGTATGTTTTAACACCAGTTACAAATTCGGGTATGAAATTAACATTTTTTCATAGTTCAGGTCGGAAAAAGCCAATTTTCCGAAGTTGATGTATGTTTTAGCACCGGTTACAAATTCGGGTATGAAATTAACATTTTTTAGTAGTTCAAGTATGAAAAAGCCAATTTTCTGGTATATTAGTAAGAATTCTAAGTTTTTTAATATGTGTGAAATGTGTCAAAGTGACACTTTTTGTGAAACAGATGGAGTATTATTTATGGTTTTCTCAATGGCTACGTATATACGTTTTTAATAAAAATAGAACATTTATATGTAATCAAAACTATAACCGCATAAACGGGACATTTGTCGGCAGATTCAAGTTGGGTTAATAAGCTAGCGAATCAAAAGCCCAGCCAAGAAGCCTTACTCTAAGCCTGGCGTACTTTTAAACACATTTTCTGTATCCTACGCCGTTCACATTTTATTTTATTTTTGTGTTTAAATATGCTTTACTAAGATACTAATATAGTAATATAGTAATATGCATGAAAATATATATCTTAGTATCCGACGACTAACCGTATAAATAATATATTAGTTCTATTAAAAAATTGCTCGATCACAGAGACTAATGCGTCCGCTAAACACTCGTGCTTTCCTTTTATAGCCTGTTGCCCATTTGTCGGACAATGTTTTATATTTGTTAAAGGTTTATTTATTGATTATGTTAAATTGTTTAGATTTCGAGAAGAATAATAAGTTATTAATGTTTTACTTTTCATTGAAAATGATTAAAAAACAAAATTTGCTACAAAAATGAAAATGATAAATATTTATTTGTTAAATAACAAATATATGTTCTTCTACTTTTTTCAATTAGAACTATTTTCATGGAAAACCTTCATTTTTTTTTTTTTTTGCTAACAGGAAACCTAATTTTTTTACAATAGTTTTAAAACTCCCTAAAACTTATATTAATTCGGTACATCTTACTAATGTAGTTCTAATCTCTTGCTTTAAAACAGCTGATAAAACCGAATAAAAATAATTATGACTCTTTGAGACTTATAATATTTAATTAAGTAACCGAAAACATAAGCAAGAAGATCGTGGATAACGACCTAACGTATAAGACACACGAGACAGGTGGATACATTCAGGTTTTAACCCTATATACACAGCAAACAAAGTAGTAAAGAAGGATCGAATCCATAAAGACCAAGTGAAACACTATAAAAATGCAAGAGGAAAGTAAATATAAGATGAATGCAATGATTTGTGGTTTTGTAACTGGGCTAAGCTAAGAATGCAAATGAAATCGATGTAAATTACTATGAGAAAAACGCTAGGTCTTCAGGCAATTCGCAGGAAATCAAGACTCACTAAACAGATTATCGATTAGGGAAGGAATGAAGGACCGTTCTCGAACTCAAACATGAATATCTAGCTAGTCCACTGTCGTGGCACTAACTATTATGCCTAATAACCTAAGAATCTAAATTGTCGTTTGACCTTAAAATTCTAGGCACACATTAAAGTTCAGGTTTGATAAGTTCACAAATTGTCTTAGCATCAACTTTCGTTGGCTAAGGACAATTTGCTCATCTATATTCTTTCAGGAAATCTAAAACACTTTTGATGGATAGATTAATCCTAAGATCAGAAACTAGGTGATCAATCTAGTCTAAGCCTTAATCTCAACAATAGATGAAGAACCCTATGTAAATCCCTAATCTAACGGATCTGTTTCAGCGATCCATGAAAATCCTTTGAAACCCTAAAAACCTAACAAGGAAATTATTCAGACATGGAAGCAGAGAAAACACAAAGAAATGAAGAAAAACTCATAATCAAATAAATAGAAATCAAATAGGGTTCAGAAATCTTCTCCGGTATGAAGTAGAGATTCGTCTCCCCAAATCTTATAAGAACAAAAGCAATAGGTCTTTCTGAAAAATTATGAAAGCGCCCTCTAAAAAGTGGCTAAAACTAGGTATAAATAGGTCTCCAGTCGTTCATAGTCGAAATTGGGTGGATCAGGGCCGAAACAGGAAAAGTCGAATTTCCTTCTTTTGCCTAGGGGACCATATCGATCGATCCATGTCTTGGATCAGTCGATATGATGCTCTCGTATGGGTCATCTCTGCGCATGTTTCTTCTGCGAGGCATATTTCTTGTCTTCAGGAAATCGGGTATAACTTTTGATCGCACCGTTAGATTGTTTTCAAACCACTTGCAACTGAAAGCTAATTCACATCTCTATCTTGTGTAAAAATTTCAGCTCAATCCATCGGTGGAAAGTCCTCCAAAGAATGTCATATTTCTGACGTCTCTGCATGATTCTGCATTTCCATATGCTCATTTTCATCCAAAACAGCTCTTTTTCTCCCAAAGTCTCCTAAAACCTGAAAAGACTCGATAAAAGACTAAAAGACTCTAACAACACACTTTAACTCAATAAAAGACTCAAAAGAGACACCAAAACATGTGTTAGAAAACGGTAAAAACCAAATATATCAATTCCCCCAGACTTAGTCTTTTGCTTGTCCTTAAGCAAACAGAAAACTAAGCAAGAAGAAAAAGTTTGAAAAACACGGAGACTCACATTTCCTTTAGAATTCTACAATGACCATTACCTTAGTAATCCACGTATTGCTAAACTAGCTCCAGATCGAACCACCATGTACTTCTCTGCAAGCATTCGCAGCCTCCCAGATTTAACTCATTATTTCACAAAATAATCCAAAGCTATCATTGCTGGGTCTCATCAAGGATCATAGTGCCAAGAACCTTCTAGACTCTTTCCCTTTCGATATCGTGACGAGACAACAACACAACCTTTGGTACTTTTTCCCTCCCCCAGACTTATTCTTTTCTCATTTTCTTTCCGTAGGGTCAATGGCTGATGGAACGCGAGTATTGATGGTTTTTCCACAGAATCCCCGGTTCATTTTAGTGCCACCCTTTTATTCTAAGGTGTAGGAGAATAGTGTTATCTCTGGAAATTTTCCTAACCTCGCTTCCAACCTTTGTGTGATCATCTCTTTCGAAGTAAAATAATGGGATCGATGGAAATTTTCCTAGCCCTTTACCCGAAAGAAAATCATTTCATCTTTTCTGCTTTTTATTTTAAATAAGGGAGAGAAGTACCATACTTTCACATAGGTCGTCTTGTCAGATACGAATGAGGAGTCAAGCTCTGAAGACACCAATCACGATGATGAGGTAAAAGAAAGAGCTCAGAAACTAGCTCAAGCTTTTTGAAATTTTCTAGAAACATGAATGCCTCTGATCAACTGGTCAGCCTTTATATTTTTCATTAGTCTGATTTGAAGCTAACTCTGTAACAATGGTCACTTAGATGAAAAATCAGAACATGAAATCCAATATCGTGATCATCGTTTCCAACAAAAAAATTTGACTCAATAAAACGACTCAAAGAAAAACATCAAAATGACTCAAGAAAGAAAACAAAAGAAAGAAAACAATGTTAGTAACGACAGAGACCCTCCCCCAGACTTACTTCACACCGTCTCGGTGTGAAAATAAACCAGAGAGAAGGTATAAACGGACTCAAAGAAAGAAAATCTAGAAAAACCAAGAAAAAGTCAAAGTTGGCTTACCTGGGGTGGATCGATCGATCCGGTCTGTCTACACCAAGCCAAACGTTCTGGTGGTGATATTATCGGGCACATGGCCGATAACAGCGGCCGATAAAACCTCCACCCGTGTTTTTTTTTTTTTTTTTGAAAGACCTGAGATACTTAGACTCAAAACTAAAAGTTAGAAAATGTTAGTGAAAGCAAAAACAAAGAAAATGAAAGTATGTACACTTACCGGTGGGTTGCCTCCCACCAAACGCTTGTTTTAAGTCACTAGCTTGACTTTGGAGCCTTTTACGCTAGAGGTGGATCACTGAGAGGAATGGAGTAGGTGGATCACTAAGAGGAATGGAGTCTCCTTCAGTGATTTCGGTGTCAGCAAGATATGGCTTTAGGCGCTGACCATTAACCACAAATTCACCTCATGCAGTGTCCAACAACACAACAGCTCCGTATGGCCTCACCTCTTTGATGGTGAATGGTCCAGACCATCACGATCTCAACTTCCCAGGGAAAATTTTCAGCCTAGAGTTGAAAAGCAAAACCTGATCATTGGCAGAGAAGTTCCTAGAGATGATCTTCTTGTCATGATAGGCTTTGGTTCTCTCCTTGTAGATCCTTGAGTTTTCATACGCCTTGTGGCGAATCTCATCTAACTCATTCGGCTAAATCATTCTCCTCTCAGATGCAGATTTGATGTCGAAATTCAACGACTTAACTGCCCATGCTGCTTTGTACTCGAGCTCTATTGGAAGGTGACATGGCTTCCCATAAACAAGATGGAATGGGGGTTGTGCCAAGAGGCGTCTTGTAAGCAGTCCTATAAGCCCAAAGTGCGTCATTAAGCTTCACAGCCCAATCCTTTCGCGTAGTGCTCACAGTCTTTTGAAGAATACTCTTTATTTCCCTGTTGGAAATCTCAACTTGGCCACTCGTCTGAGGATGGTAAGGAGTGGCTACCTTGTGCTTCACACCATTCTTCTTCAAGAGATTCTCAAAGACTTTGTTGATGAAATGAGATCCACCATCGCTGATTACAACTCTTGGCACTCCAAACCTTGGGAAAATCACAGATTTGAACATCTTGAGAACCACCTTGGAGTCGTTCGTAGGACTGGCCATTGCTTCTACCCACTTGGACACATAGTCCACAGCAACAAGAATGTACTTATTCTCATAAGAGGATGGAAACAGACCCATGAAGTCAATTCCCCATCAATCAAACACCTCAACCTCCAATATGAAATTCTGAGGCATCTCGTTTCTCTTGCTAATGTTCCCTTGCCTTTGACAGGCATCACACTTAGAAATAAAAGCACGAGCATATATGGTGGGCCACCAAAAACCAGCCTGCAGCACCTTAGACACCGTCTTGAAGGTAGCGAAATGTCCTGCGTAATTCGACCCATGGCAATGGAAGAGAATACCTGAAATTTCTTCCTCTGAAACACATCGCCTAAAAATGCCATCAGAACACTGCTTGTACAAGTACGGCTCATCCCAGAAATAATGTCTGATGTGACGCATGAATTTCTTCTTTCTGTACCCTATAAAACCTTTTGGCTTCACCTCTGCGGCTAGATAATTGGCTATCTTACCAAACCAAGGAAACTCAGGAAACGTGGCATCTCGAGGAGGCACAACATCGATGGAATAGATGTTTTCTTCACGGAGAAAGTCATTTATGGGGACTTCCCCTTCTACGCGTAGCCTGGACAAATTATCTGCAACTCCATTTTCGACCCCTTTCTTGTCCTTAACCTCGATGTCAAATTCTTGCAGCAAGAGCATCCATCGCAACAGTCTAGGCTTGTTATCTTTCTTAGAGAATATATACCTTATGGCAGCGTGGTCTGTATGAACGATGACCTTGGAGCCCACAAGATATGTCCTGAATTTCTCACAAGCATAGACAACTGCGAGAAGCTCCTTCTCCGTAGTAGCATACTTGCATTGTGCATCTTCAAGAGTTCTGCTTGCATAATAAATGACATGCAGCCTCTTCTCCTTTCGTTGTCCCAAAATAGCTCCCACAACATAGTCACTGGCATCACACATCACCTCGAAGGGTAATTCCCAGTCTGGTGGCTGCACAATGGGTGCGCTCACAAGTGCTCCCTTGAGTGTGTGGAAGGCTTCTAAGCACTCATCATTGAAGTCAAACTTCACATCTTTGCACAACAGCCGCGTCAGAGGTCTAGC
The DNA here is from genome assembly GCA_002933915.1 of Eutrema heterophyllum. Taxonomy (NCBI): domain Eukaryota; kingdom Viridiplantae; phylum Streptophyta; class Magnoliopsida; order Brassicales; family Brassicaceae; genus Eutrema; species Eutrema heterophyllum. Next base: position 165,951 of record PKMM01011711.1, on the reverse strand, counting down.
AATCTTTGAGAAGTCCTTGATGAACCTCCTGTAGAAACCAGCATGCCCAAAAAAACTCATGATGCCTTTGACAGAATTCGGTGGCTGCAGGCTTGTCATGACCTCGATCTTGGCTCTGTCAACTTCGATCACCTTCTCTGAAATCTTGTGACCCAAGACAATCTCATCCTTCACCATGAAATAGTATTTCTCCCAGTTCATGACCAAATGCTTCTCCCAATTCATGAAATTTGAATTAGACATTTTTAAAAATTCTATTTATATAAAAGCATTAGACCTATAAATTTCCAAGTTGAATGGCATTATTCCAAACAGCAAGCGGTTGAGTTTCCAAGTTGAATGGCATTTTTCATGAGGAAAACAAAACACAGACATCGTATGCTATATAGGTAAATCGAGGCTTTAAATGGTTGAAGCACTCTGATTTTTTAATGTGATATATGACCATATAAGTACATTTATTAGCTCAATCGGTTAGAAATATATTGTTTTAGTGCTATTAAAACTGAATCTGAGTATAAAATTGATCTATGTATGATCAGTAGGTATGGTGTATGCATTGTAATCCTATTACAAATATTATCAAAGACTGGTACTATTCATAGAGAAATGATAAGATTCAAAGAAGAACAAAGAGATCAAGCCATTTCTGTGTGTTATTCAAAGAATTATCGATCATACATTTTTATACTACTAGAAAACTATCTAACTTCCTAGTCTAAAATATCATAAGAGATATACATATAATTGACCATTGAATTTGTGCTAACGTATTTATACTATTTGCTCTATGGGATACAAATTGATTAGGTTTGTATCTTTAATACTCTCCCTCAAGTTAGAGCATGCAAGTATTGTATGCCCAACTTGAACCTAACTTTTTTAGAAGTCATCGTATAGAGATAGTGTTCATTGGACCTCCACCATTGTGTCGTTGTCGTGTTCGTGTTCGTATGTATCATCGTCGTTGTCTCTTGATTGAGATTCATCGGAGTCATAGTCAGGTTCGTCGGTTCCATCAGATTCGTCGGTTTCATTAGGTTCGTCGGTTTTATCGGTTAGGCTCGGGTTGAGATTCATTGCGTCAATTGGTTCATATCGCCATTCAAGCATATGGAGAGATGGTTCTTCTCGTCTCTCATTCATAGGTTTCACATATGCCGTTGTTGGAGTCATGTTGATCAGAGTCGGTTCGCATCAGTCCTTGTCGGAGTTGCATCTGCCGTGGTCGGAGTCGTTTCGCTTGAAGTCGGGTTGCTGTTGTCGGAGACTTATCAATTAGAGCCAGGTTGCATCTGTTGTTGTCGGAGTCGGGTTCATATCGCCGTTGTTGGAATGGTCGAGTCAGTTGGGTCATTCGGGTTTCTCACGCGTGCCTTGTTGCTCAAAGAAATTTTTGAAAAACGGAAAAAGAAAAAAATTAGAGTTTTTGATTTTTTAGGCTCTGACACCATGATCAAAAAGGCACAAAGAGATCAATCCATTTCAGTGTGTTATTCAAAGATATATATCGATCATGCATTTTTATACTACTAGAATACTATCTAACTTTCTAATCAAAAGATCACAAGAGATATACATGTAATTGACCACTGATTTTTTTGCTAACGTATTTATACTAGTTGCTTAATCTATGGGATACGAATTGATTAGGATTGTATCTTTAATAACTATGAACTAAAGATCTGTATATAATAAGTTTAACACAAAAATTGGTTTTTAGATGAAATTGTTTGGTTCAAATTATTTTTGTTTACGTATAATACATAATTTTTAGAATATGACATTTGTCCATTTGAGATGTAAAACCAGACATTCATGTTCAAGCTCAAAACCTGTACCAACTTAGTTTAATATGTATAAATACCATTTTTACATGGCCTTGAGTAGGAGCATTGTTTGGTTTTACATCTTAAACGCACAATTGTCATCTTTTAAATTTGGTGTTATATATAAATCCGCGTGTGGTGGTTGCAATATAATTTCGTCTAGGGTCGATTGGCATAAACTCGCAATAGTCTCAGGTTCGATTCTACTATGTGCAAACTGCATGTGGTCACTTGGACTTTGACTCAAGTGAGATATGTTCATCCTCAAAATTAGTTAGCCACTTCGATGAAACCCGGATACCCGATGTTAAATTTAATTATAAGAAAAACCTTGGTGCTAAAATATGTCGTTTGTTAGTCATTGGAAACGTTAAAATTAAACTAGAAATATGGGAATATTGACCCATCTCTCTCTTTATGTGGTTGTATTTCATATAATTTCACGTGGCCCAACCTGTTGCTGTTCATCAATCAATCAAAGTTTGTAGACAAGAGTGAACCCACACACACTCACACACATACACACGGTCGATCTTCTTTTCTATTCCCGTGTCCCTACATTTCTAAAGCCCATCATTACTTCTTGTGTTTTATTGGTATGATGAACTACAGATAGTTAACAACAACCCAACAATGCGGGTCTCTAAATGAGTTTGAACCTATCCGAAACTAGTTTACTCCGCTCGAAGTCATTGGTTCGACACTATCTTTGGATATGCGCGCGTAGATTACATGAAGAACCCTAACTTAATAATAATGTAATACATCGTTATCGTTTTAGTAGTCGAAACTGAGATATAGCTATTGCAACTGGCTATTATTTACGTTCAGACTACAAATTAGAATCACAATAGGTTTCTTAATTAAATCTGTATAAAAGTCGATCTGATTGAATCACAAATCGAACCAAATTCAAATTTGATTTTGAATATCTAAAAATTCGAATCCAAGTATAAACCAAAACGAAAAAGGAAAAATCAAACCACAAGTTAAAAGCTATGTATTTTATTTTAATAACGATATATATTTGTTTAAAAAAATTCGAACCTGAACCCAAAAAATAAACATACTAAATCAATCGGTTATTAGATACAATTTTACTTTAGTTACTACTGTTTTTCTAATCCAGAATTAAACTCGTACTATATTTGGTACCGATCCATACAAGTATATCTGGTGTATACTCTCTCCATGTGACATTGACCAATCAAAATCATTGCTGAAATATCTTATTATTAAGCTAAATGTTGCTAATGACTAACAAAAAAAAAGGAAGCAAAGAGAGATAACGAACATGTCCCAAAATGGTAGGATTTGATGTAATGTTCAATATGCTCTTAATAGAAATGCGAACAAATAGACTAAACTTTTATATTTATTCACACAATTAAATAACGAAATAGCACTAACTTATTAGAGAAAAGTATATACTATATCGTTGTGATTTACTAGTTAGAACAAGAATCTTTACAAAAGGAAAAGCATCTCCGTTGGTTATATACCTATTTGGGTATCTCAACAATTATTTTATTGTGGTTGAATTAAATATTTAAATTTTAATTTTAAAACAAAAAATAAATCAATAAAAAAAAGACAAATGTGAAGACAAATTAATCCTCGTATTTCTCTCTTTCTTTTTCTTTTTTAATATTATTTTAAAGGTGAGATTTCGAAAATCCCTTATGGGATGCTCTTAGGAGAAAGAGATTCGGATTCAATTCTAATAATCCAACGGTCAGAGAAAAATCACAAGAAAATTTTACAACCGTAGGATCTGTTCCCTTAACCACCTTGTAATGCCGGTCTTTATTAATTTTGTAGAAAATTGAAAAAACAGCACCAAACTTATGTCTCTCATGTGACCGACCACCGCATCCTCAGTTGACCTGTCTTTTCCCCCACTTTGTCTCCCCACACAAACTGAAAGAAGAAGACTTTAGATATCAAACGACTCCACGTGTCGATCACTGATTGGTTTTCATCGCTTTATCGTGTGGACCAACGATGCAACATATAAAAAGCACGAGGCGGTAGTACCATTGTTTGCTACAATAAGAGAAGTGTGTGTGAGAAGAAAGTTATATCATATTTCATAATTATATCGAATAATAAAGAAAAAAGTTAAGAAATGGAGAAAGATGGACTCGAGCTTGAGATAACGGAGCTGAGATTGGGTCTTCCGGGGAGAGATGTGGCGGAGAAGATGATAAAGAAGAGAGCTTTCACGGAGATGATCATGACGTCTTCTGGTAGTAATAGTGATCAATGTGAAAGCGGCGTCATTTCATCAGGTGGTGACGTGGAGAAGGTTAATGATTCGCCGGCGGCGAAAAGTCAGGTAGTGGGATGGCCGCCGGTTTGCTCTTACCGGAAGAAAAACAGCTGTAAGGAGACTTCGACGACGAAAGTGGGATTAGGGTATGTGAAAGTAAGCATGGATGGTGTGCCTTACTTGAGGAAGATGGATCTTGGTTCAAGCCAAAGTTACGATGATTTAGCCTTTGCTCTCGATAAGCTCTTCGGTTTCCGTGGCATCGGTTAGTAACTTAATTTTCTTTTCATTTTTTCAGTTAAAAGTAGAGTGGTTAGATCATGTGAAAGAAAAAAGGAATTGATTGTACGAGAGATGGGATTAAGAGTTGTTGTGTGTTTCTACGTAATGCAAGACATAATTAACAAGGAGCACATGTGGGAACGGAACTATTACGTCTAGGTTAATTAATAATGCTGTGTTAGCGATGTTATATACTTAGTAAGAGTGTTGAGATCTTTCATTATTCATCACGGGAATTTTAGATTTAGATGGTTTAAGATTTGTCCTAGAAATCTCTGATGATGAGTCTCGGCTTTTGATGATCTGGCTGGTTTTAACTCCAAAACCGTTTCATATTATCTGAAAACTTTGTAAAAAAGCTAGAGATTTACTATTCACTTCTTTTTTGTTAGACTTTTCTATTTTTCGCAATATAATCAAACACACAATTAATGTTTACATATATGTTTCAGGAGTGGCCTTGAAAGATGGTGATAACTGCGAATACGTTACCATATACGAAGACAAAGATGGAGATTGGATGCTCGCCGGAGATGTACCTTGGGGGTATGTTCATATCTTTTGACTTAGATTATATCTCATAATTATAAACTTATATATGTCACAGTTTATATTTATATGGGTTTGGAAATACTTTGATTTTGCAGAATGTTCATAGAGTCATGCAAGAGGTTGAGGATTATGAAAAGATCGGATGCTACAGGTTTTGGGCTGCAGCCTAGAGGAGTAGACGAGTGATGATGACTTGAATAAGAAGCAAGAAGCTGGTTAATTAATTTAACCTTTAAACTTGATCAAGATCCTTTAGAACATTTTTCCTATTCATGTTATATAAATATATGTTATAGTACTATTCTGCAACAGAATTTCAAGTTATGGTTTGCATGATTATCTTCAGAAAGACAACTATATACATACACTACTTTGTTTCTTGAATGTTGAGTCAAGACATTCTAATTAGTTTAAAAGTCACATACGGTTATTGGGATCCTGGATCCATATAATTCTTCCGTTTTAGATTAAATGTCGTTTAATAATTATTTTCTTGTTTATAATTAAATATTATTTTAGATTTTCACTGTAAATTTTGATATTAAATATCTAATATAATCTCAAGTCTAATGAAAGATACCAATAATCAATTTATTTTTTAGGGGTATAATAAAGTTTTTTTATATTTTTTTAATATGTATGAAAAAATCTTAAACATATATTATTGTGTGAAGCAGAAAGAGTATGTATATATCAAAATGAGTTGAAATTTATGGGTTGATCCAATCCAATCCATTAGCCTTAATAGATCAAATAGATTGAATCAAATGGGTTAATGAGTTAATGAATTAAATGAATTGGATTGAAATGGGTTGAATTATAATGGGTTAATGGGGTTCAATGGTTAACCATTAATCTATTATTTTTTAACAAAATAACCTAACCAAACCAAAATTAAATATGTAAGATAGTATTTTCTCATTTTCTAAACCATCCTCGCCTGAGTCTTTTTGTATTCCAAAATTAATAAAGTGAAGTAACCTTGAAACTTCTCAAAGGGGTAAGTGTTCGGGTAGAACTGAAAAAAAGATTTTTTTTTACTGCAACCAAAATGCTACCAATTAGTAATTTTGACAAAACACTAAATTATAATTTTACAACAAATTCACCATATAACTCTACATTTTTTTGGTAACTTTTTACATCAAATTTTGTTTTTTTTCAACATCATGTAATATATAAGGTTGAATTCGAAAAGTGACATAATGAAAAATATTAGCACACACCAATAAACTATATATTCTCGTCAATTTTTACAGTATAAAATTTCTTCTGACTGCATTAAATTAACATCTAGTACACCTCAAATTTAGTATTACATATTAGCGGTCGGAACCATAGACTTGAGTCAATTTTATGATAATAAATATTTTGTAGCTCAAGAGTCAGCAAGGCAAAGTAAAGAGGATAACAACAAAACCAACTAGAGAGCAAATCAACAAGTGCACGGTGATCGAATGCTACATATATAGTATATATTTTAATTTCGATTAAATTAAATTGAAAGAGGATACATTAATTAATGTTCCATCAAAAATGGATAAGCCTTACAAAAATAACAAGAAACAAGTATCATTCGCAAGGCATCAGAAATGCTTAAGGGGCATAGTAAGTCAGTAAGTCTTGAGAATTAGGTATATCTATCCCCTTGGTATTTGTGTAGGTGAATTTCAAGTAAGCCTCCTAATCAAAAGGCTTATCGAGAGGAGGATGTTCATCATCTATTAATTCCTCGACCAAGACGTTTTTATTTATTTATATTGGGTAAAAGCTTTATTAACGAGCAGCAAACAGAATAAACATGTCTGTGTTACATGAATTTCGTAGAGAAATCAATAGAGGAAGCAAAAAAAATGAGATAGTTAAGCAACTAATCTTACAAGGTCGTTTTTGAAGGAAGACGAATTTATTTCATAAATAGTAACTTTGTCGCAGTCGAGATCATGCTGAAATTTCTTCAAATTAGGTTTTACTACAAGCACAAGAGTCAACATGGCAAAGTAAAGGTAACAACAAACCAACTCGAGAGGAAATGAACAGGTGCACGGTGATCAAATGAGACATAGTTTTATTTATTCGTTAGGCATCATAAATGTTTAAAGGGCACAATAAGCCTTGAGATTGGATAGATCTCTCCCCTTGGTATTTGTGTTGGTGAATTTCAAGTAAGCCTCAAAATCAAAAGCCTTATAGAGACGAGGATGTTCATCATCAACTATCTCCTCAGGCGCATTTATGATAACTCCTTCTTTAGGTGGCAAGAACAGTCCAGCCACATACCGATCTTTATTTCCAGTTATAACCACACGGTGAAGCGGAGGAAACACCCCACCATTCAAGAGGAGCTGCAAAACCCATATTTTATATAAGCTCATGATCACATACCTAAAAATTATAAAAAGGATGAAACTTGAGACTCAAGGAAGCTTAATGTTTATTACATGAAGAGAAGCTCCGGCTATAACAAGGAAAGAAGAGTCTTGAGATGGCTTAGCTTTGATCCACTCTTCACCATCTTTGGTTTTGATCTCCAAGCCATCTACTACGTCGTTTTGGCAAAGTATAGTGAGGAACTGTCTATCGATATGAGGGGCAAAACCTAGCTTCTCCTCTATATTATCGTCAAGTCCTTTGTATTTAATTAATTGAATGTGGTTCTTTGCTGAGTTAAGATGTTCCTCGATGTATTTCTCGAGCCCGAAACTCTCCATGGTCATTGTCCTCACCTTCACGTTTAGTTCTGTTAACTTCTCCGCAAACGACTGAACATTCTTGCTGAAATATATCGCAAATCTTAGTACTTTATAATCGATACGTCTGTTTTTGACATTTTGAAATTATTAAAACTAATAGCATAATACAAACAGATAGAACCAAATATATTTATGTAAATCTTCATGTGAAAATTGTTAAGTTCTGATAAAATCCATGAATGTTATTTTTCCAAATGGCAAATATAAAAAGAATTGATGGAATTTGTTTTTTCTTTTCATTCAGGAAACTGAATGAAGTGGAATTGTTTTTTTTTTTTGTTTCATTGTAAGTGGTTAGTTTTATCGTTCAATGTGAAATGATGCATTTCGAGTAAATTTATTTCACAAAAAGGATTTTCGATAGCAGTATTTTGGTGTGGAATGGATGGAATGTTCATTCCATTCCATTCTGTGTAAATGGTTTAATTTATCAAAAAATATATATGAATACTTCATTCTATAATAATTTATCGTTCAAATAAGACATTTGTTAATTAGATGTTGATAGCTCCACATGTTCTCTATGTGTGGGGGTATTTAGCTATTAGACCGGCCTGTTGTGGCTTAAAATGATGATAAAAAAAAATACCATGAGATAATCCAATAGATCACATGATCGAATGGTAGCTGATACGTGTCATATATTAAAAGTTGGCCCGGACTTAGAAAAATGTACTAGCTTCGACCCATAACCTTCCTAATTATTCAAAAAAAAAAAAAGACATTCATTTGCATTCTTAGAGTTGTTTTGGTTTTAGTTTTTGAAAAAATCCATTTGATTACCGATCTTAAAAAATTAAGAAAATTAGTTTTTTTTTTAATGATTTCACCAATTTTCATTGAAAATCTAAAAACATATTATTGGGATTCTCCATAAAAAAAACTCATCCTTTTTTATGAAGTTTTGTTTCAATTGTAATTTTTATTTTTGAGAAAGAAAATTATCAATTTTTGTCAACATGGATTATGCGGTTTGAAGAACCCATGTGGTGATGCAATGATGATATTTGCACAAATTATTAGGTTACATGTTCGGACCCCTACATGTTGTCACAAATATTATTATTATCCATCAATATTTAACTAAATATCGGTTCCTTTTGTACATAAAAGCAAAGTTCCCATATACGTCATAGAAAAAAATACCATCTCTACTATACTGTACTTTTTGTATTACTTATATAAAACTTTGGGAATTATTATTTTTGAAAATATTATTTTTATTTTTAAAACTTTAGACATTTATATAAGTAATTTTTATCACATAAAACAAAACCTAAAGATTAAAAATAGTGGAAGCCCCTTAGTACAGTGGTTGACCAAATAGTTAATTAATTCTTTTACACCGGGAGGTTTAGAGGTTAATGGAGGCAACCTTACAAGAAATCTTCAGCGTAGTGCAAGTTAGTGGTCCCAGTCTACGTGGATTCTTGTGAAACGAATAAATTGTCAGTTGAAAAATTGTCTTTGTNCATATATTTAATTGAAGTTTAATTTGTTATCAGTAATATCATCCATTAATTTTTTTGAGACACAAATTATTATATTAATTCTTGATATATACGAATATTTCAGAACAAGTTGAGGAAATGAATATATATGACGATGAAAATATATCAGAGCAGGAAGACATAATCCCTGAAAAATACTGGGATTCAGAAGGTGACGTATTCAATTTAATATAACATATCGTATAATGTATTAGTATTTTTGTGACTTTCATATAATTGTTCTTTTTATTTAATTAATAGATGAAGAGAATTACGAACAGCGATTTGACTGTAGTAGTCTTGAAGGTTCATCTTCTGAAGAAGATAATTTTGGTGAAGCATATGCTGATGAATTAACTTCAGTATATGTCGAAGCAAATGAAGAAACTGACAGGGTTAATATTTTAAGTGAGCTTTGCAAAAAAACATTTTCGTACTGTTTGTCCACTAAATCAAACACGTTCAGTGAATATCAAGGTATTATGTTGAATTAATTGACAAATATTCAAATATTTGTACCAAAATATATAGTCTATTCATTTGATGTTCCTCATTTGATTTCTTTTGAAATTTTCAGAGTATAATGACTATGGTGATCCGAGTTTTGAGTGTGTATTTTGTGGTGCTGTTTTTTGGTATAGTGAACGTATAAACAAAAGGAGGATGGCGAAGAATCCTGTATATACTTTGTGTTGCATGCAGGGACAAGTAAAATTGCCATTTCTAAAGAACTCCCCAAATGTATTGCTTCGTTTGTTTACAGCCGATGATGATTTGAGCAAACATTTTCGTGAGAATCTTAGACCTTACAATATGATTTTCTCAATGACTTCTATTGGAGGTAAAGTAGACAGAGCTGGCAAAAAGGGACGTGGACCTTCCATGTTTCAGTTAAATGGAGAAAATTTTCATTTGATGGGTAGTCTACTACCTAGAGATGGTGATTTTGGGAAGTTTTACCAATTATATATTGTAGACACTGAGAATGAAGTTCAGAATCGCTCTACCGTAATGAGGTATGTTTATATTGTATGGATATGCATGTCTAATTTATTTCATCCAACTAAGTATATTTTTTCTTTGTGCAGCAAGAGTAAGAATCCTATGAAGGTCTCTAAACGAAAACAGTTTAGGGATGAGATCATCGATGTACTAATCAAGATGTTAGATGATGTCAAACCCTTATGTCAGCAAATTTCGTGCAGCTAGAGACAGGATTGATATGAATCCTACCGAGGTTCTCCATATGAGAATTATAATTGATCGACATAAAGACTCGAGGATATACAATATGCCTACTGCATCTGAAGTTGTTGCCTTGATCCCTGGAGATTTTTGCAAGGATATGTGCAAACGTGATATAGTCTTACATAAAAAAAATGGTAAGCTTAAGAGGATTAGTGAAATTCATCCCTCTTACCTTGCTCTTCAGTATCCTCTTATTTTTCCGTATGGAGAAGATGGTTTCCATATTCGCATAGAAAAATGCTTTCCAAAAGTTGGGAAGCGGAAGAAGAAGCGATCATATATTAGCATGAGACAATTCTTTGCTTTTCGTATACAAGAGAGAAGAAATGAATGTCACACATTGCTCCGCTCTAAGAGATTATTCCAGCAGTTCCTGGTTGATGTGTTCACTATGATTGAGTCTAACCGAGTTGGTTATCTTGATAAAAACCAGTCATCATTGAGATCTGAAAATCTAGACTCCATCGAAGAGGCTGCAAATAAAGGAACAACTAATATGCGTGACCAAGGTAGGAAAACAATATTGCCTGCTTCTTTCACAGGAGGACCACGATACATGACGCAATGTTATTTGGATGCAATGGCTATATGCAAACATTTTGGTTTTCCTGATCTGTTCATTACATTTACGTGCAATCCGAGATTGCCAGAAATAACAAGATATGTCAATGAAAGGAAACTCAATTATGACGATAGACCAGACATTATTTGTCGGGTTTTCAAGATGAAGCTTGATGCTATGATGGTGGACTTTGCAGACAATAAACTCGGTATAGGCAAAATAGTTTCATGTAAATATTTTTTTATTATACCTAATCATATTTGAAAGTTAATTATTGAATATTTTTTCATTAACAGAAATATCAATTTTAAACAATGCAGCTATGTATACAATAGAGTTTCAGAAACGAGGTCTGCCACATGCACATATATTATTATTTTTAGATGCCAGCTCCAAAATAACTCCTGAGACCATAGACAATGTAATCTCAGCGGAGATTCCAGATAAACGGGAAGAGGCAGAGCTTTATGAAATTTTTTCAGATAGGATGATTCATGGTCCATGTGGTGATGCTAACCCACGATCACCATGTATGGTTGAAGGTAAATGTTCGAAGACGTATCCGAAACATCATGTGGAGACTACAAAACTTGACAGAGATGGATTTCCTCTGTATCGAAGGAGGTCTCAACTCAAAAATTACGTTGAGAAGAATGGCTTTATGTGTGATAACCGATATGTTATACCATATAACAAGAAACTGACTCTTCGTTACCGAGCTCATATAAATGTTGAGTGGTGCAACCAATCTGGTTCTATTAAATACTTATTCAAGTATATAAATAAAGGTTACGATCGTGTTAGTGTTGTGGTTGAGCCTACTCCTAATGTTAGTGTTAAAGAAGATGGAAGATGTTCTGTACAGGGCGAAAGCAGTCATAAGCATAGTGGCAAGAAGAAAAACGAAATTAAAGATTTCTTCGACTGCAGGTTTGTTTATTAAAACACATTTCTGATTATTTTATTTACTATACTTATATTTTCAGTATCTTGGCGGGTTTAATGGTACTAAGTTCAGATAGTTACTCACAGATATGTGTCTGCTTGTGAAGCTGCTTGGAGAATATTAAAATTTCTAATCCACTATCGATCTACTCCCGTTGAAAGACTTTCTTTTCATCTTCCCGGTAAACAGTTGGTTTATTTCAAGGGTGATGGCCTCGCAGATGTTATTTTAGACTGAGAATCTTTAAAAAACACCAAAATGCTGGCGTGGTTCGAATTGAACAAACGATGTGGTTTTGCTAAGAATCTAACCTATGCAGAGATCCCTATGCACTATACATGGGATTCTACACACATAGTTTATAAAAAAAGGAAAAAGCGTTTTGCTATTGGAAGAATTAATTATGTACCTCGCAGTTTGGAACAAGCTTACTATTTGAGGATTCTGCTTAACATTGTCAGGGGTCCGAAGTCATTTGACGATATCAAAACCCACAACGGTGTATTATATCCTGATTTGAAAGATGCATGTTATGCCAGAGGTTTGTTAGACAATGACCAGGAGTATATTGATGATATAATTAGAAATAGCTTTACAGGAACTGGTTCGTTTTTGCGATCATTATTTGTTATCATGCTGGTATCAGGTAGTTTGTCTAGGCCTGAACATGTTTGGGAAATGACCTGGGAGTTTTTGTCAGAAGATATTGAATACATGCAGCGAAAGTACTATAATCGTCTAGGTTTGGAACACCTACAAACTATTTTTTGTTTATACGTACATAGGATATACGAATGTATTGTTTCCAGTCGTTCTATATTTTTTTTATGATTATAGTATTTACATAAATGCATGACTTAAATTAAACGATGTGGACAAAAAAAAATTCGCACTCGTGGAGATTGAGAAGATTATGAAATTTCATAATAGTTCATTACATTTCTTTACGTCTATGCCAAAGCCTCCGAAAGAGTCTGCAAACAATGATAATGTTTTGATTATTGATGAAAGGAATTATGATAGAAGTGAACTTAAAGAAAAGCATGATAGAGATATCGTGAAGTTGACTTCTGAGCAAAGGAAGATATATGATGAGATTACTGGGGCAGTGTTGAACAAAAAGGGAGGTGTTTTCTTTGTTTATGGATTTGGTGGAACTGGCAAAACTTTTCTTTGGTCTCTTTTATCTGCCGCAATAAGATCCATAGGTGATATTGTTCTAAATGTTGCATCAAGTGGAATTGCTTCTCTGTTGTTACAAGGTGGTCGGACAGCTCATTCGAGGTTTGGTATACCTTTAAATCCTGATAAGTATTCTACATGCTCGATGAAACGAGGGTCAGATGTGGCTAACTTAGTTTCGGAAGCATCACTTATTATATGGGATGAAGCGCCTATGATGAGCAAATACTGTTTTGAATCTTTGGAAAAAAGTTTTTATGATATTATTCCGCATGCTGATGGTCAGGTTTTCGGTGGGAAAGTTGTTGTTTTTGGAGGAGATTTCAGGCAAATTCTTCCTGTTATTCATGGTGCATCTAGAGGAGATATTGCAAATGCTGCGTTGAATTCCTCTTACATTTGGGATCATTGCAAAGTTCTTAAGCTAACGAAGAACATGAGGTTACTATCAAATAGTTTGAGTGCTGAACAAGCAAAAGAATTGAAGGAATTCTCTGAATGGGTTTTAGACGTTGGGGATGGCAAGATTGCAGAGCCTAACGATGGTGAGGTTTTAATTGACATTCCTGAAGAGTTTCTTATTACGGAAGTAAACGATCCCATTGAATCAATATGTACACAAATTTATGGAGGTCTCAATTCTTTTCAAGATGAAAAAGATCCTAAATTCTGGCAAGACAGGGCAATCCTATGTCCTACCAATGAAGATGTCAACAATATAAATGAACATATGCTGTCACGACTTACCGGTTAGTAAATATTACAATATATGCTTTTATATATATTGTTGTAAAGTCTATGTTCATCGATGAAATTTATATAATGGTATACTTATCATTATTTTTTTCAGGGGAGGAAAAAATCTACCTAAGTTCTGATACCATAGATCCGTCTGATTCTGGTGCTTTGAACAACCCTGTTTTCACACCCGATTTCTTAAACGCTATTAAAGTTTATGGACTTCCAAATCATAGTATTCGTCTGAAAATAGGTTGTCCTGTCATGCTGTTGAGAAACATCGATCCAAAAGCAGGATTGATGAATGGAACTAGACTTCATATAACTCAAATGGCAGATTTCATGGTAGAAGCAAGAGTCATTACTGGAGATAGAGTTGGAAATAAAGTTATAATTCCTAGACTCTTGATCACACCTTCGGACACAAGATTGCCTTTCAAAATGCGACGCAGACAGTTGCCGCTAGCTGTTGCTTTTGCTATAACCATCAACAAAAGTCAGGGACAATCACTCTCAGAAGTTGGGTTGTATTTGCCACGGCCTGTGTTTTCACATGGTCAACTATATGTTGCAATATCGAGAGTGACGTCGAAAAAAGGATTGAAAATATTAATCGTAGACAAAGATGGTAACCATCAGAAGAAAACAATGAATGTTGTCTTTAAAGAAGTGCTCAACAATATTGATAACAAGTCGGATAATGATGAAGGTATGTAATCGTACTCAGTTTTCTTTTCAGATATATAATCGTTAGCTGTTCTATATATACCTATCTATACTACTAATTTTCATTGTTGTTAACTGCAGATTAGAAGAAGCCTTTCCAAAATTTGTTGGTATCTTGAATACGTATGTTGCTTATTGTAATTTGACTTCATTTTGATTAGTGTTGTCAAAGGTATTTGTTGCCGTTTAGATTCATCAAAAGTTGTACTCACTTGGATTTTTGCTATGCTCTTTTGTTTTTGGCAAGGAAACCAAAGAAAACCAATATCTTTGATAACACTAATCAAAACTAAGTAAAATTACATTTGACGTCACTCCACTACAAGAACAAGAAAAATGGGCAGAAATAGCACACGCATTGGTGAGACTAGGCCTGGGAATTTGGGTTAACCGAACCGATCAGGTTGGGTTATTCTGTTTTCCGGTTAGTTCAATTTTTAAAAATCATGCAAAATTAACCGAAAAAGTTTCGGTTTGGTTATCGGTTAACTTAGATATTTTAAATTTTACCGAAATGAACCAAAAATTTCGGTATAGGCCAATTTTTGTTTTATTTTGTTATGTGTAATAATTGGCCTGCTTATTAGTTGGGCTAAAATCAAAAAAAATTAAAAGATCCAGATGTAAAAAATCAAAGAAAAAGCCCATCTAAACTAACCTAAAAAGTTGTGAACAACAAATAAAACTTTAAACAAACCTTCGACAATGGTCTTCACCGGCGGCAGCTCGAGAATGGTCTTCACCGGCTCGAGCAAGTGAATGGACGATGAAGCGAACGGCGGGAACGAAATCGGAGAGCTCCTCCCGGTTTAAACGCGGAAGCAAAGCTTACGCCGACCACTGAAGAATCGAGATGGAGATGGAGATGGCGGCTAGGAAAAAAAAACTGAGATGAGATAGAAGAATCGAAGAAAGAGGCGGCTAGAAGATGGAGATGGCGATGGAGATGGCGATGGAGATGAACACAAAGCTTACGCCAAGCACTGAAGAATCAAGATGGAGATGGCGATGGCGGCTAAAAAAAAAAACAAGAATGAGAGAAGGATTGACCAATTCTTCCTTATCATACATTATATTGAATATTGAATATACACAATATTTAAATAATTAACATTAAAATAAGTGATAATAGGTTTAGTTTTTATATTGAATATTGAATCGAAGAAAGACGTAGTAGGTTTAGTTTTTTTTTTAAGTTTTTTTTTTAATATTTCGATTAACAGTTCGGTTCGACCGAACTGAGAACCGAAATTAATTACAAATCCTGCCGAAAGATAACCGAATTTACAAAACTTCGGTTCAGTTAGCTCAGTTCGGTTAATAATCTCAGCTCTATGTGAGACACTTACAAGGGTGTCTCATCCAATTTAATATTAATATTTCTAATATTTTTTAAGTTGTAAAATTTAAAATTAATTTTGGAAAATTGAATCTATCACAAAAGGACAAATGGCACATGTGTGTCTAATTTCACTCTCTCTTTTCTCTTTTTATCCTTTTTTTTTTAAAAGGTGGGTGATGCTCTTAGTTTTTCATACAATTTAAAAATTATTAATAAGACAACTTACATACTAACAAAACACAAACTATAGATGAAAACTCAATTAAATTTGGTAACAAACTACTCACACAAAACCGTCCTTATCAAACAAATTATATCAATACTAATGTGTAAAATATATAAGTTATCAACATCTATATCTAAAACTCAAAACATATTAATCTTAATGCCAAACAAACACATTAAACACCCTAAAAAAAAAAAAAACACCCGCCCACACATGGGCGGGTTAGAATCTAGTTTTTATTATATGAAATTAATTCACAATTGTATATTCGACATTTTTGGGGTTATATATGGGTACGAATTAACACGTCTGGTTTCGGGATGGTGTTATCAAACAGTTCCAATTAAACGCAAACTTCTTACTCGAGAAAGTATATCTTCTGCTTCGTCTTATGATTATGCAATTCGTATGTTTATCTTGAGAAATAATTATATACATGTTGTCCTTAGTCAGATCTAAAATCAAATCTATTAAACAATCGCAGGTGTCAATAGAAGGAATGAACGATATGGTCCTTGCAACGTTGTTAATAATTACATAACTGGTAGTGTGATCCATCGTCCATACGTATATGAACAAGACTTATCTCAAGAAGGTTGTCGGGTTGCACGACATAAAAAAATGCAGATTATTAGAGCCAAACGAGCTATAAAACATGATATTGGTTTGTTTTTTTACTTGACTTGAATATATGTGTTAATATAATACATATTTAGTGGTTATTGATAAACTTTTCATAATTGTGATATCCGAACTAGATCTTTTGACTTATCCTATCAACACCGAGGAATTTGTTTGTTTTATCGCAACCGATTCTGACTCCGAAAAAGAGGACGATGAAGATTTGATGTATCAACAAGAACGTGTGGAGAGTCGTTCGAGTGGTCAAAGAATGTCAAGATCAAAAAACAAAAAGAAAAAGGTGTATGAGAATTCCGTAGAAACCACAAATAGTGTCGTTGTTAAAACAGACTTAGTTGCCAGTATTAAGCCCAGTTTAATGGATGGAGGTGATTGTTTCTATATAAATATCGATATTTTACAGTTTGATTTGTTTTTTAGTTTTTACTGATAAACTTTTAAAACCATCTTAACCAGGTTACTATGATGATGGTGATCCTATTTATGTGTGCGAACATTGTAAAGCTTATATGTGGTACGGAGAAAGGTTGGGTAAAAGAGTCGCACGTATTAAGCCCATATTCTCGCTGTGTTGCATGCAGGGTAAAGTCGTCCTTCCACTACTTAAACCTTCACCAAAGTCGTTATTAACGATGTTTTACAATGACGGTGACACAAGAACACATTTTCGTGAGTTTATCCGAGCGTATAACATGATGTTTTCTTTCACATGATAAACACGTCAATCAACGATGGCAAAGGACCTTATTTGTTTTAATTGTGTGGTGAGAATTATCACAATATAGGCGATATTCTACCAGCTCCTGGTGAAAATCCATCCTTTTTGCAGCTTTACATACATGATATCGCCAACGAAACATCCAACAGGATAGCTGCCTATGGGTATGATTTTTTGAATAACTTATTACCTCTTTTTTTTTTTTTTTAGTTTAAGAAGTTTTCGGTGTCTTTGTAACCTGTTATATCAATGTCCTTTGTTAAAATAGGAAATCAGGGCGCACTGATAAGCTTAGGGAGTCAATAGTTCGGAGATTACAATAAATGTTGGATAAGCATAACCGCACGTAAAAGCTTTTCGAACTGTGCGAGATAGATTTGGTCTGAACGGTGATACCAATGGTCTACGGTTGTTTTTGTCGTATGATAGAAAATCTGATGGAAGGACTAACAATCTCTCCACCGCTGATGAAGTTGCCGGTTTGATACCGGATGATTTCAATATCGGGATGGATACACGCGACATTATTATTGAGAGTAGAACTGGAAAGCTGAAAAGGATCAGTGAATTACATCCAACTTATTTTCCCTTACAATATCCATTGTTGTTTCCTTACGGTGAAAATGGTTTTAGGCTTGGTATTGACATTGGATTTGTAGACACTGGCGGAAGGAAAAGGTTGCAGATTTCTATGCGAGAGTTCTTTGCTTTTCGCATACAAGAGAGGTTGGGAGAATCACCGATTATCCCGATATCAGGGAGATTATACCAGCAGTTTTTAGTGGATTCGTTCATGATGATTGAGACTAATAGACTACGTTACGTTTCGCTGAATCAAAATAAACTTCGTTATGAAAATTTTAATAAAATAAAGACAATGGTTGATAAAGGTGACACTGATCTCTCCGAAAAGGGTAGGAGGATTTTTATACCTTCTTCTTACACTGGGGGTACAAGATATATGTTGCAACATTATCTAGATGCGATGACCACGTGCAAACATTTTGGTTTCCCTGATTTATTTATAACGTTTACGTGCAATCCAAAGTGGCATGAGATTACTAGGCATCTACAAAGACACAATTTAAAGCAAGAGGATATACCATATATATGTTGTCGAGTGTTCAAGATGAAACTGGATGATCTCATCTATCACTTGACGAAAAAGGATGAGTTGGGGGTCGTAAATGCTGGTATGTTCTTTTAAACTAAAAATGAATTTTTGTTTGGTGTATTTGGGAAGCATGGTTTAATGTGATTTTTTTGTATTTTTAACTGTGTGGCAGTTATATACACAATCGAATTCCAGAAAAGAGGTATTTCTCATGCTCACATAGTTCTTTTCTTGCCGCAGACTATAAGCTATCCACTGGTGATGACATTGACAAGATAATTTGTGCTGAGATTCCTGATAAAGTCTTCGACCCATATTTATACGAGATTATTGGTGATGTGATGATGCACGGATCGTGTGGCTCTCTCAACAGGGAGAGTGTGTGTATGGCTGAAGGAAAGTGTACAAAATAATTTCCAAAACAATTCAGTCCAATCACCAAAAATTGATGATATAGGGTACCCTTTATACAGGAGACGGGATGACAATAGATTTTTTACTAGAAGAGAGTTTAACGGTGACAACGGTTACGTTGTCCCGTATAATAGAAATCTCACCTTTCGTTATCGCGCTCATATCAACGTGGAGTGGTGTATACAATCACATTCAGTCAATTATCTTTTCAAGTATATTCACAAAGGTTCAGATTATGTTCGGGCAACGGTGGCAACTGACAATAAGGGCGACGAAGTTAACAAACATTTCAGTTGTAGGTATGTATTTTGCAAAGAAGTTGTTCTTTAATGAGGTAGTTTTACTGCGATTGGCTCATTTATTCACGATCTTTTATACAGATATATATCGGCTTGCGAATCTACGTGGAGGATTCTATCTTTTCCTACTCACTACCGTACAATATCTGTAATGAAACTCCCGTTTCATTTGCCGAATCAACAATTGGTTATATACAATGAAGATGATCCTGCTGATGAAGTAATAAATCGTGTTTCCGTTGGTATGTCCAAGTTTATTGCCTAGATGGATTTTAATAGGATGTATGTGGATGCTAGGCTTCTAACTTATGCCGAGATTCCTTCGATGTTTGTTTGGGATGGTCCAAATAGAACATGGAAACCAAGGTCTAGAGGGATCGTTATTGGCAGGATCACGTACGTACCCATGTCTGTAGGTGAGGCATATTATTTGAGGCTTCTCCTCAATATAGTAAAAGGTCCAATGAGCTTTGAGGATATAAAAACAATTAAAGAACATCAATATTCTTCCTTTAAAGAAGCTTGCAATGCATATGGTTTATTAGATGATGACAAAGAATACATTGACGCTATCAAAGAATCGGGTATATGGCTTCCTGCGAGATACATTTGTAGGTTATTTGTAATCATGCTGACTACGAATAGCATAGTGATTCCTTCTAGAGTTTGGGATGCTACCTGGGAGATTCTATCCGATAACGTGTTATACAATCAGATGAAGATCACCGAAAATTGGAGTAAGCCATATATTTTTCTGGCTTTCGTATATTAAGATTCGTATTGTTTGTAATAGTGATTCTTTTTATCTAATTTGCGTAGGTCTGAGACTATCTGTAGATCATATTAAAGATTTTTCTCTTTCCGAACTAGAGCTACTTTTACGTACCGGTGGGAGATCTTTGAAAGATTTCTCTCCTATGCCTTTTCCAGAAGATCTCACTATGGATACACGTGGTAATCCTCTTACGCGGGATGAAAAAAGCTATGACCGCGAATATATGCGGGTTAGGCATGATGAGATGATGGTCACCATAACGGATGAGCACAGGTGTGTGTACGATGAGATATTACACGCTGTAAATGCTGATGTCGGAGGTTTGTTTTTTGTGGAGTTTATTGGGAGGTACTGGGAAAACTTATTTGTGGAGTTTATTGGGAGCTATTCTACGATCGAGAGGTCTTACCGTTCTTAGTATTACATCGAGTGGAATTGCTGCTTTGCTATTGCAAGGAGGTCGGACTGCCCACTCGAGGTTTTCGATCCCTATTGTGGTGAATAAATTTACGACATACAATATCAAATCTGAATCAAATTTTGCGGATTTAATTCGAGAAACTAAACTCATTATATGGGACGAGGCACTGATGATGAGCAAAGATTTTTTTGAGACGCTGGATAGAACGATGCGTGACATATTAAAATGTAATGAACCTTTCGGTGGTAAAGTTATAGTCTTTGGAGGAGACTTCAGACAGATCTTGCCGGTGATCCCTAATACTGGCAAGACGGAGATAATAGTCGTGAGATGCTTGAACTCGCAGCTTTTTCCAAATGGATATTGGATATTGGTGATGGAAAGATAAATGGGAATGATACTGGGGAAGATGAGATTGACATTCCCGAGGATTTGTTAATCAAGGACTGCGAAGAACCTATCAAAGCAATCATTGCTGAAGTTTATGGACGTTCATTTTTCAAAGAAACTGATCCTAAATTCTTTCAGGAGAGGGTTATATTGAGCCCAAGGAACGACGACGTAGAAATAATAAACGACTACATGCTTTCGCAGTTGCCAGGTACGTTTGAAATTTTTATTGTTATGCTTCGTCCGATTAATAGTTATTGTTGTTTTGGTTCAATATTCAAAATACTAATTGTTGTTATGCACGTGTTAGGTGAGGCGAGGAGCTATATAAGTTGTGAGAGCATTGATACGTTTGATCGAGTACTCGGTATTAACGATGCATCTGAAGTATCGTCTGAGAGCGTCGAGTCAACTGATAAACCTGATTTTGGTAATATGATCTATACCGAGGAGTTTCTAAATAGTGTTAAGATAGCTGGATTACCTAATCACAATTTGTGTTTGAAGATTGGTACCCTTATCATGTTGTTAAAGAATATCGATCCCATGAATGGTCTTTGTAATGGGACAAGACTACTTATTAATCAGATGGCTAATTATGTTATCGAAGCTAAGGTAATAACTGGTGATAACGTTGGCTAAAAAGTTCTTATTCCTAGGATATTTCTCTCTCCCGCAGAGATGAAGTTTCCTTTCAGGATGAGACACAAACAGTTTCCAATCACTTTAGCTTTTGCTATGACGATTAACAAGAGCTTTTGCTATGACGATTAACAAGAGCCCGGGACAGACACTTGCAAAGGTTGGTTTGTACCTACAAAAACCAATTTTTACTCATGGTCAGCTGTATGTTGCTGCTTCAAGGGTTACATCCAGAGCAGTTCTGAATATTTTGATCACGGACAAAGATAACAAGCCACAGAAGAAAACACTGAATGTTGTGTACAATGAGGTATTTGGAATATCTAGATCGNAATAATTTTCTTAAATTTCAAAACAATTTCTTTAAAAAAATTACCCCACGCTATAATTAGCGTGGGTTAAGTCCTAGTATATAAAACAATTACCAAAACCATAAACAGACCAAATTAAAATATTCAAGAACAATAGCGAAAACACAAACCATAATACAAATAAAAGTAAGACGACATTAATACTAAACGATTTAACAGGAATATTAGATTTTGCATCTTTAACTTGGAGATTTGTTCCATGTGTCTCCTCCCTAATCTTGTTCCAAATCTTAAAAGTTTGTTTAAAATAAAAGATATATACATTAGTCTCATTAGAAGTTGTTTTAATTCGAAAATTAGCTCAAAACAATAAGATAATTTACTTACTTGGTCCGAAAATTTGAAGTTTCATCCATTGGTCGAGCAGTCATAAAACGGGAAAAACTTCCTCCTTCATGATCTTGGATAGTCGTTTCTTTTAAACATATTTATAATTAGATGCATAAAATATTGAAAGAATGAATTAATATACAATAAAAAAAAAACACAAGATATGTAGATTATATCACATACCACCGTTTTTCCTAACCCACCAGTCAGTTAGGACGCATCCCGCAAATGGACCATTGAATCTTATGCATTTTTTTTTATCTCAGTTGCATACTCCCCATGTGCGATGCATTCGAGAGTAAAACCCCTTCGGTTTAACAAATAAACTCGTTATATTTGACACCAAATGAAACGACCGCACTCTTTTTTTTTTTTTTTCTTTTTCTTTTTCTTTTTAATTAAAATTAAACAACACAAGAACCATTTTCTACAGCGTACACAAGCTAACAGTTCTATAACAGTAAAAGCAACAACAACAACAATAAAAAACCCCGGGTCCTAATCATCCCCTCTTCACTGCCTCGATTCCACGATCACGCCTTATCTTTACCTGCATCGACAAAAGTGATGCATCAACATTTGGCTAACCAAACGCTGAGTGAGATTGATCATCCCAACAACAGGCTACCAACAAGCACAACAATCAGCAATTATCAACACGAAGAATTAATTAGAAAATCTTAACACACATCCTGAAAAGTAAAAACACAACACGCTATCAGGTACAACCAACGACTGGTATCGATCGATACCCCCTGGTATCGATCGATACTAGCACAACACACGACAACCAACAAGGGACTGGTATCGATCGATACACCCTTGGTATCGATCGATACTAAAACAACACAAGTTTCCCGACAAGGAACTGGTATCGACCGATACTGAAAACAACACCTGGTATCGATCGATACTAAAACAACTCGAGTCTACCGACAAGGGACTGATATCGATCGATACACCCCTGGTATCGATCGATACTCCCTTGCGACTCACAACCTTAACGAAATCTAAACCCAGAAATCGCCAATACAACCCACAAAATTCATCAATCAAGCCTAACAAGGCTACACACAAGCTTAATTGCTAACCTTTGGTCACAACTCACCTTAGATCGGATGGATCGAGCTCTAGAAGACCTTCCTCTCTTCCCCCTTAGCTCACGCCAAAACCACGCTCTTCCCACCTCTTCTTCGAGCTTCTCACCAAGCTCAACTCTCTTGATCTCGCAAGATCCAAGCTTCACCAAGCTCTCTTTCCCTCTCTCTCTCTCTCTCACGACCAATTCTGATTTTTGCCTAAAAGAATGGTTTTACCAGNACCCGAATTAATTATTTCACCCCAATAATCAATTCTTCCGGAACGCGGGCGTTACAATTCTCCCCCACTAACATAGATTCGACCTCGAATCTTCGTTACCGTTCATCTCCCATGAACCGTTCATCTCCAATGAACCTTAATCGTCGCAACGATTACATAAACCTTGGCCAACCCGGCCATCTCAACACTCACACGAGGTCCAAAACCAACCTCCGAGGTTTCCCACTCAGTCCCTATGCTTATGACACCGCGGCATCATATGTACTTATTGCTCAAACACAAGCCAACCTCATCACTCAAGACACCACAGCATCTCCGAGTTCCGAGCATTAGCCATATCCCGCAGGATATCCGCCATACCTCGCAAGGTATCAACCATACCACAGCACCCAAGACACCGCAACATCTCCGAGTTCTGGGTATCTGCCGTACCACTCCACTCGGTAATATATCCTACAAGAGTCTCGATACCCCATACCACTCAATTCTAGGCAATATATCCTACGTCTAGGATATACTCCTTACGAATCCACGGTATCACGTATCACTCTAGGCTATAAACCTTCCGAGCCTGGGTACATCGCCAATCACACTCTCAAGACACACAGTCCTGCGAGCTATCGGCACAAGAGGAACCAATCCTCTCAACGAGCAATAAGTCACACATCTATAAGCATCTCGATTGAACTACCTCCCGTGATCCGTGTACATCCTCGCAAGGCAACACCGGAATCACCCATATTCCGTACCCGGAATAACTGCCGTGCATCACCAATAACCAGGTCATCGCACCGCCCTTGCGCACCCTCTAGTGTCGGCTCGCTTTAGAGAAATTTGTCAAGACAACTATGACTAGGCTAGCTCTAACACCCAAAAACTCTTTGTAGTAGGTCATCAATACAAACGTAATAAAACAAACAAGTACCATACGCCTGTAATCCGACCCACCACACAGAACCGCTAAGTGAAATAACCCGATCCCGTCATTTGACTCATTTTTCCGAACAAGCTTAACTGAAAACACGCAACGCTAACAACAGCAATAAGAACATCCATCTTATTACTCTCCTGCATTAACGCTTTTTACCCCAAACGTAATGCGAAACCGTGACTCCCAAAGTCACCAATAATAAGGAATACTCATCTTATTACACATCATAATGTAACATCGTTCTTACACAACGGAAATACAAAATGAAACACACAAGGCATTTAGCCACAACCCAACCTGGAACCTCTCTAGGGAACTCAAGCCGCAACTTGCTTCTGGAACCACTTCCGGAACCTCGCTTCCATCCTAGCCTCTGGCTCCCAAGTTTCCTCCTGTACCCCGTCACAGTCCCACAGAACTCGCATCATCGGAATCTTCTTCCGACGAAGCTCCTTGACCCTCCGCTCGAGAACTCTCAAAGGTCTCGCCTCAACGGTCATATTGGGCTGGAGATCTGACGGAATCTCAGCCAATACCTCGTCACCCCTATACAAACACTTCTTCAGCATCGACACATGGAAGACCTTATGAAATGCTTGCATAGCTGCGGGTAACTCCAACCGATACGCTACCGGTCCAACACGCTCTATAATCCGGAACGGCCCCATATACCTCGGACTCAACTTAGTCGCAGTAATGGACCTGTTCGGACCTCTCAGTAAGGCCATCTTGAGATACACACTATCTCCCACCTCAAACACAAGCTCTTTCCGCCTCTTATCGGCATAACTCTTTTGCCGATCCTGGGCCTCTTTCATGTTCAGCTTCAAAACCCGGATCTTCTCCGTGGTTTCCTGAACAAAACTCGCACCCAAAGTGCTCCTCTCCCCCACTTGTGTCCAACACAAGGGGGTGCGACATGGCCTCCCATACAGAGCCTCGTATGGAGCCATCCCAATACTCGCCTGGTAGCTATTGTTATACGCAAACTCTACCAAGCTCAAGTGATCCACCCAGTGACCACCCCAATCCAGCACGCACATCCTCAACAAATCCTCCAGAGTCTGGATGGTCCGCTCGGACTGCCCATCTGTCTGAGGATGATACGCCGTGCTCAAGTGCACTTTCGTGCCCATCTCCGCCTGAAACGCCTTCCAGAACTCCGATGTGAACTTAGGATCCCGGTCCGAGACAATGCTCACCGGTACTCCATACAGTCTCACAATCTCCTGCACGTACTTCCTAGCCAAAACCGCTGCCCCATCGGTCTTCTTAATGGCCAGAAAACGCGCACACTTGGTCAATCGATCAACGATGACCCAAACAGCATCCTTGGTCCGAGAAACTGGTAAACCCACCACGAAATCCATCGTGATCATATCCCACTTCCACTCTGGAATGGGTAAACTCTGCAACAAACCACTCGGGACCTGGTGCTCCGCCTTCACTAACTGGCACACGTTGCACGACGCGACCCAGTTAGCAACATCCTTCTTCATCCCGACCCAATGATAATAGCGCTTGAGATCGCGGTACATCTTAGTCGCTCCTGGATGAATCGCGAACATACTCGAATGAGCCTCACTCAGGATCTCTCGTCGCAAATCCTCATCCAAAGGTACGCATACCCTCCCACTAACAAGGATAGTGCCGTTCGCAGATACCTGATACTCAGAACCCTCCGCTCTCGAAGCCTTAACCAAACCCTCATCCTTTTCCTGAGCCAACCGAACTCTGCTCAAAAGATCCGCCTGGTTAGCCGCCTCTAAGCCCAAAGGTTCCTGAGATACAACACATAAGCGCAATGTGCTAATCTCGCTCACCAAAGACTCAACCTCGAGCTCCCGAGCCAAAGCCACCCGCTTCCGACTCAACGCATCCGCAACCAGATTAGCCTTACCAGGATGGTAAGCTATCTCCAGATCATAATCGGCCACTAGCTCCATCCAGCGCCTCTGCCTCAAATTCAACTCAGGCTGAGTGAAAATGTACTTCAAGCTCTTATGATCTGTGAACACCTGCACCTTTCCGCCATAAAGATAAGATCTCCAAATCTTTAAAGCGAAAACTACTGCAGCCATCTCCAGGTCATGGGTAGGGTAGTTGCCCTCATGCTTCCGCAGCTGCCGCGAAGCATAGGCAATAACCTTCCCCCGCTGCATCAACACACAGCCAAGACCCACTCCCGACGCATCGGTGTACACCACGTAAGGCTCGCCCGACTCAGGCAACGCCAATACTGGAGTACTAGTCAACATGGCCTTCAGTTCCGCGAAACTCTCCTCACACACCGAGGACCACACGAAAGGAACATCCTTTCCCGTCAGCTTCGTCATAGGCTTGGCCAGACTCGCGAAACCCTTGACGAACCGCCGATAATACCCTGCCAACCCGAGAAAACTCCGAATCTCAGTAGCATTCCTCGGCCTCGGCCAAGTACTAATGGCCTGGATCTTCTCCGGATCTACCGACACTCCCTCCGCAGAGACAATGTGACCCAGAAAACCGATCTCCCGCTGCCAGAAGCTACACTTGCTCAACTTAGCAAATAACTTCTGTTCCCGCAGCTTCGAAAGAACCACACGCAGATGCACCTCATGCTCCTCCCGGCTCCTCGAATACACCAAGATATCATCGATAAAGATGATCACGAACTCATCTAGATACTCCTGGAAAACGCTGTTCATCAATCTCATAAATGCAGCCGGTGCATTTGTCAACCCAAATGGCATCACCACAAACTCGTAGTGGCCATAACGAGATCTGAAAGCCGTCTTCCGGATATCTACCTCATCAATGGGAATCTGATGATATCCCGACGCCAAGTCAATCTTGGAGAACCAAGTAGCCCCTCTCAACTGATCCAACAACTCATCAATCCGAGGAAGAGGATACATGTTCTTCACTGTGACTCGGTTAAGTCCCCGGTAGTCAATACACAACCGAAAACTCCCGTCCTTTTTCTTCACGAACAACACCGGTGCTCCCCACGGTGAAGAACTCGGGCGAATAAACCCCTTGTTCAACAATTCCGCCAGCTGCTTCTTCAGCTCTGCCATCTCTGCTGGAGCCATCCTATAAGGAGCCCTGGATATCGGTGCCGTCCCTGGTTCCAACTCGATAGTGAAAGGATCCGACCTAGACGGTGGCAACCCCTGCAACGACTGGAACACATCCTGGAACTCACGAACCACACGAATATCCTGAACCCTAGCCTCTCCGACGGCCTCCGGCAAGGAAATGGTAGCCAAATACGCCTCGCAACCCCTCTCGATCAGACGCTCCGCGTGCACAACCGAGATCACGAGACTCCCGGAAGTCGGTCTCACACCCTGATACACCAACTTCCCTTTCCCTCGGTCGAACTCGACTCGCCCTCGGTGACAGTCCAGATGCGCTCTGAACTTCCCGAGCCAATCCATGCCCAAGATGACATCGTACAGCTCCACTGAGCAGATAATCAAATCGGCAGGCATGGACTCTCCTGCTACCTGAACATCCACGTCTCGCACCCGACCGTGAATTCTCAGGAGCTTCCCTCCGGCAACCTCCACGAAACCCAAACTCACACCGGGCTCGCTTCGAAGATTAGCCTTCTCGGCCAACTCCGGGGAAACGAAGCAATGCGATGCTCCCGTGTCAAACAACACATGACACTCTACACCCCCAACACACAAGGTCCCTGCACATATACATGTGCCGAGAACCTTAACACCCCGACAAGCACGACATTCCCCAACACAGAATTAAACTTAGATGAGTCTAAGAAAAATACCTGTGATCGGCCTGGAACTCGGCTCTCCGGACTCGGTGATGGAGTACACTCGAGGTGCTGATACCACCTGCCCGATGGGCTGCACCACCGTGGTCTCACTCTGCCGCAACTGGGGACACTGAGGCCTGATGTGCCCCGCCTCCTTGCAGTGATAGCACACTCTCGAATCCACTCGCCCTCCGCCCTTCTGAGGACAGCTCGCCACTCGGTGATCCATGCTCCCACAACCAAAGCAACCCTGACCACCTCGACCACCTCTCGAAGCGCTCTCCCGCTTCCGCTTCTGTCCTTGCATCGGCTTACCGCCTCTGCTCGGACCGGACTGCTGCTGCACAGATCTCGCCTGAAAACTCGGTGTAACCGCTACCACCTCGTCCTTCAGACCCTCCTCAAGCAAAGCTGCAGTCTCAACCAACTCATCAACCGTGCAAAAAGCCCTCACCATGCAACGGTTCCTCAAGTCAACCCGAAGACCCATCAGGAATCTCTGCACACGGGCCGACTCACTCTCAACCGCTCGTCTAACATAAGACCCGAGCCGGTTGAACTCCACCTCATACTCGCGTACCGACCGATCCCCCTGAGTCAAACTCGCAAGCCTCAACTCTAACCGGTTGAACGCCTCCTGAGGGAAGTACTTGGAGTTAAACTCCTCCACAAAATCCGCCCAAGCCATCGCGGCCTGAACTCTCCGTGCTGCCACACCCCTCCACCAGAGATGCGCATCACCCTCCAGATAATGGACCGCAATATCCACCTGGTATCCCGCGGGACACCTACTCGAGAGGAAATTCCTCTCTAACCTCCTCAGCCACGCATCAGCGTCCTCAGGATTAGCACCTCCAGAGAAGAACCCCGTGCCAATCCTCTGCATCTGCTCCATCATCCTAAGGTAGGATGGGAGCTCCTCAGCAACCGCAGCTGCCACCTGAGGCTGAGCCTCCACAACTACCGGAACCCCAGGAGCCTGAGCCGGTACCCTCTCTGGTAACTGCTCCAACAACCTCGTCAAAAGATCCGCTATGCGATCATCTCGGGCCCGAGCATCACCTGCTGCTACACCCGCAGCATCCGCTGGAACACCAGCCACACTGGCGCTCACGCCAGCCCCAACGGCACTCACACCGGCCACACCCTCAGACCCAAACTGACTCGCACGCGACTCCTCGACCTGCTCCGCCGGCACACGGCCACGACCCCTACCACGGCCACGACCTCTCCCCCGCCCTCTAGCCATCTGCACACGTGCAGAAGCAGAAGCTAAGAAAACTAAAAACAATCATCACAATAAAGATACTCACCGTGGAATCTCCAAGGCTCGAAGAGGATGATTCTAAGACCCCACACAACACCCAATATATTCTAGAACCACCTAGACTCCTAGAACCGTATGGGCTCTGACACCAAATGAAACGACCGCACTCCTTTTTTTTTTTTTTTTTTTTTTTTTTTTTTTTTTAAANTTTTTCTTTTTAATTAAAATTAAACAACACAAGAACCATTTTCTACAGCGTACACAAGCTAACAGTTCTATAACAGTAAAAGCAACAACAACAACAATAAAAAACCCCAGGTCCTAATCATCCCCTCTTCATTGCCTCGATTCCACGATCACGCCTTATCTTTACCTGCATCGACAAAAGTGATGCATCAACATTTGGCTAACCAAACGCTGAGTGAGATTGATTATCCCAACAACATGCTACCAACAAGCACAACAATCAGCAATTATCTAACACGAAGAATTAATTAGAAAATCTTAACACACAGCCTGAAAAGTAAAAACACAACACGCTATCAGGTACAACCAACGACTGGTATCGATCGATACCCCCTGGTATCGATCGATACTAGCACAACACACGACAACCAACAAGGGACTGGTATCGATCGATACACCCCTGGTATCGATCGATACTAAAACAACACAAGTTTCCCGACAAGGAACTGGTATCGACCGATACTGAAAACAACACCTGGTATCGATCGATACTAAAACAACTCGAGTCTACCGACAAGGGACTGGTTTCGATCGATACACCCCTGATATCGATCGATACTCCCTTGCGACTCACAACCTTAACGAAATCTAAACCCAGAAATCGCCAATACAACCCACAAAATTCATCAATCAAGCTTAACAAGGCTACACACAAGCTTAATTGCTAACCTTTGGTCACAACTCACCTTAGATCGGATGGATCGAGCTCTAGAAGACCTTCCTCTCTTCCCCCTTAGCTCACGCCAAAACCACGCTCTTCCCACCTCTTCTTCGAGCTTCTCACCAAGCTCAACTCTCTTGATCTCGCAAGATCCAAGCTTCACCAAGCTCTTTTTCCCTCTCTATCTCTCTCTCTCTCACAACCAATTCTGATTTTTGCCTAAAAGAATGGTTTTACCAGCGTAAGAAGAGAAGAGGAAG
This sequence comes from Eutrema heterophyllum, assembly GCA_002933915.1. Lineage (NCBI taxonomy): Eukaryota > Viridiplantae > Streptophyta > Magnoliopsida > Brassicales > Brassicaceae > Eutrema > Eutrema heterophyllum. Next base: position 135,239 of record PKMM01011711.1, on the reverse strand, counting down.
AAGATAATAAGAAAACCCCGACTGGTGTCGATCGATACAGGCCAGTATCGATCGATACCACCCCCGGAACAAACCCGAATTAAATATTTTCCCCCAATAATCAATTTTTCCGGAACGCGGGCGTTACACCAAAAGACATAATTATGCAACTGTAAAAATAGACTTACTTAATGTCTCTAATACAAAAATGGAGTGTTAAGACACATGTTCCATTCGGGTAAATGACAGTTATGAGTTCCCCAACGTTGTCCAGTACACCAATTAAATATGTGTTTACAAATACACAATACCAAAATTATCAACTTAAACCATGAAATATTTTCAAACTTAATGAGAAAATCAAGCTATTTTATATAACCATGGAAACGGAGAATAACAAACAAAAATATACTTGGCAAATAAAACTCACCAATGGGATAACAGTCAGCATATGTTTTTTGATAAACCAAACAGAATGGAACGAAATCGATGAATGGATCATTTGTTAGTGGGCTAGTCGGTGAAATTATTGTGTCCGGCGTCAGAGTGATTTCGTAACCGTGCCTAGTGATCCTTTCGCTACTATTCCAGTTTGATGGATTCAAATGGAATTTAGATATCGTAACCCATTGTCCTTCCGGACAAACCCGTTTGAAATAAGGCATCATTCGATTATTAACCTGAGCATTGATTCTACAACCCTAGACGTATATGGTAAAGTGTAAAAAAGAGAGTAAGTATAGAATACTCAAAACGAAAGCAAACATATAATCAAAGTCATAATAATCAAACTTACCTTTTCATCGACATGACGAAGTTTAATCCTGGGAGACCCTCAGAATCAATCCTATCCCATCTTTTCAAAACTTTAACCACGATCGTCCACTCCTCTCTCCATGCGTGCAATTCATGAACTAACGAATAATCGGCCATTATTAAACAAACAATTTCGAGGCGAGAATGTGTTTGAATCCCTAATAGTCTTTTTGAAAAAACTTTTGGTCGATCGTGTATATATATTAGCGGAATCTTTGATATAGAGATGAATATTGATTAGGTTATATTTGTGACTGTCTATATTTCCTTTCTGTAGATTCCTAGAAATAAAAAAACATTGCAACTCTTAATAAACAATTAATGTTTTTGGCATGACCACCTAAACATGCATTAATTTTGTTTTCCTTTATACATTTAACTAATTCAAAAAATAAACAAAACCCATAATGGTTTTAATTTATCCATTTTTGAGATATATATTTTTGATATTAATTGGACTATCGAGTATTTATCAAATATGCAACTTTTTGTTGTAAACGTTTTGAAAGGGCACCTTTATTTTGTTTTTTCTAACACATCAGTATAAACACATTTTTCCGCTCATTAATATGAACAACATCGAAAATTATAAACACGAAAAAATATAAGATAAGATAAACATGACAAATATAAAATAACATAACATCAATAGACAATCAAATTTAACCCTATCAATAAGCAAACGATCTATAAAAAGGTAATGACGTTTAAGAACATATAAATATCAAAACACCAAACACACAATATAAAACAAAGCCGAGACATAAATAAATAACAATAAAACTAAACATTAAGGTTCAGATCAAAGTCTTCGATAATACAACGAGAATTAGAGTACGTTCAAAATACATCTGTTTGACAGCCGATAAAAAAAAAAAAAGAACACAACCATAAACGATCAACCATGGATAATTTCCGTGCATAGAATCGCCTACAAAAAACAAAGATCCAACACATTAAATAAACAAAAATAAAAAAAGACCCAAATCAAATTTTTTCATAAAAAACAATCCTTACGTTTCCCTAAACTCATCAACATCCTTGTGTATAGGATTAAACATAAATTCAGAGCAATAAGGATGGGAGCGCAAGACGACGGAATCCACATCAGCACCTAAGAACAAAGACACAAATTAAATTCTAAACATAAAAAGATAACATACAATAAGAACTAAAAGTATACCTTGACCATTTGTCATTTTCCAAAATCTCAGTACACAAACGACAGATTCACTTGTGTTTCGTTGATACACATCATAGAAACTCCTCGCTAAAGCACCACGGACAATATATGTTAGGCGACCTTCCCTCCTATTACATGCATATATCACCAATAATTCAGAACCTTAAAAAACAAAATCACAAAAATAATTACAGAGATATACAAAGTAAGCATTCTACCTCGCATTAAGAAGCTGAAATCGAACATAAGACAGGTCCTCTTCATAAGCATCAAAGAGTTCATCCATCCTCACTACAGTCCCCATAACGTCTATTATAAAATGGACAGAGAAGAAAATCATTAAAATAAAAAGACATTCAAATTTAAAAAGAATAAACCTTGCACAAAAATATCAATAACATATAATAAAAACAATAAAAACTAAGATATTACCAATCCAATTGTCGAAATCTAACACTCGAGTCAAAATATTGATAAATCGATAACAGTTGAGAAACATGATGTAGGATCTCGCTCGGGTAGGTATAAGAGTAGTAAAAGAAAGGAACTCAAGATGAAACCGATTGATGGTAGTGCGAATCGACCCAAAAGCATTCTTAACAACGAACCCATAACTAATAAACCAAGATCCCTGTTTTAGAGAACCCACGTTCTTAGGAACGTCATCGGACATAATAGTGGCTGAGATATGGATGCCCTAAAATAAAATCCAATTAGAAAAGGACATAAAAGACTATAAAAACACTAAAGAACAAAACACTTGAAAGAACATGTACCTTGACATCGGAGAGAACCATCTCAATGGTATCACCGAAGAAATTAGCATGTTTCCACAGTCGGATGACTTTAACGCAAATCTGCCATCCGGTTTTGTAAGATTCTAGGTAAGAAACGTCCACGACGCCAGACATGTTAAAAACTGAATCGATCCGGTGTCTAAAGAAAAACAAAAAAAGAGATCTAAGACAAAGAAACCTAGACAGAATATATATGATTGTATCGTCTTTAGTTTAACGTATTTTTATTAACTCCGAAAAACTACATTTAATAGTCACCATTAAAACCACACCCACAAACTTACAGCAAACGACTTCCCAAAACAAATGAAACAATATCTACCGATTAATGCAGAATCAGGATGCGGACAGAGAGAATAAAATCGAAAGAATTTTGATTTTCCAAAACTACACGCAAAGCCAATAAGTCAATATATCAAATCCAACAAAGCATACATCAGAATCGATTTAAATAACCCCGACAAACAAATTGTCAACTGGATTAATATACACAACCTATTTTTGATATAATTTTTTTGAACAAATTAATTAAATTTTTCTAGAATACGATAAGACATATATTATGATATATTTTATATCTAAACGTATGACATTTTTTAAAATTATAAGAATTGTTTCTTTTAATAACCAGATGTACATTTATTATATTTTAGATAAGACTATATATATGCAGAATCTTTTATATACATTAGAATATTGATTGGGTTTATCCCCGACTATCCGTTCCATTCTTAGATTCATTAAAATAAGGAAAAATAGCATATCTTCACAGTTTATCAGAAACATTAAATATTTTTATAGAAACAAAATAGTGATTTTTATTTTCCATTTTTAGCTAGATACAAACCGTAAAAAAAAAAAAATTTAGATGTAACTCCTTGGTCTATGTATCATTGGTCTACTAAACAGGGTTTGTGTGATTTAGAAAATCAACAAATTAGTTAATCAACAAAAAAAAAACAATTGTCATAATATATAAAGAAATAGTCATATCAAAATATTAATGTTAATATTCCTTTTAATTTTAAACACAAAATGTCATATTTATTTTAATTACATTTAAGGCTTTGTCGAAAATGAATAAAGTTCTGAGATGTCTTATCTGAGATTTTATTGGCAAGCTTAGCGGTGGAGTTAATCTGAAGCTTGATGGTTGTTAGACCTTGTGTTGTTGCCATTTATTCTGAGTTGTACCATTCCTTTATTCTTTATTAACGACATGAATGATATATTTTTTTTGTATCAAATCAACAATCTTGTATTTCTAGGAGTGTCAATAACCATATTTATTCATTTGTATACTCTCTACCAAAAATGTCTCCTTGTGTAATGACTTGCGACTTGGATAGATCATCCGGACGATGCTGCATATGTATGCAAATCATCAAAGGATCGGAAGAAAACCTTGGTGTTCATGGAGTTCAAAGATCATTTATACTGGCTGATAAACATGTAAGTATAAGTATTTTCTTCTCAATTTTATTGATTTATTTGTTTGATATTGATTTATTTTTTTATCTACTTGAGTCTGGGTGATAGAATTGGTGCATCGATTCCAAACCGTCTGTTGGACCGTTACGAAGGTTTCATGTGTGAAGGGGATTGGTATTTTATTGGTGGTTTTAGAGTTACCTTGCAACCGGGATCATCGAGGATCACTCTTAAAGACTACCACATATGTATCAACGAAAATACTCGTGTTCAAGCAACATCTCCAAAATCAGAGGATCGCTTCTAATCATTTTCACCATTTAGATGGGTCCTAGATGGATCTTTATTACGGCGTATCGATTCTGGTATATTTTGCTAGACTATTGATTATATTTTGTTGATGTTATTTAGTAGTTTTCTTAAACTATAAAATATATTTGTCTTATTTAGTTGACTTGATCGGAGGTATCGTCAAAGTCAGCAAACTGCGAATACAGGAAGGAACCTCAATCGGAACTCACAACATCGATGCACAGAATGTTCTTAATTTTACCATCCGAGATTTCGAGTAAGTCTTAATATTTATGTTATCATGTTTTTGAATAACATTGTCAATTACGTTATTAGTTTGGTTTTATCTTGGCTGTTATGTCTAGGGGTGTTGACATTAAGTGCGTAGCTTGAGGTAAACATGCTAATTATTTTGAGTTCATATGTGCAAAGTTGTTTTATGTGTATTAAGGTTTTGGGAGATGCATCAATACAGAGGTGAATATTTGTCATCTTTTTAAATTATGTAACTAGCCATTTTTGTTTTGGTTATAATAATTAGTATTCTCGTAGATGAAATCCGAGTACATTATGGTCGGGAGTTTTCAGAAATTTTATTGGACCCTCCGATTCAAGAAGTGGAACATTCACGTTTTATGTAAAAACAAAAAAACACTCATATTTTTATCCTCAAACTAACATTGGACAATAAAATACACTACAAGAAAATCGAGTATTGATAGCGTCTGAAAAACGCTATTTATCTCTATCGTAGCGGATTTAGAAACGCTCTATCATCGACCGCGACAATAGGTCTGAGACCTATCGTAGCTGTTTTACGTTATGCTACCGTAGTAATTTTTACGATAGCGATTTATTAAAAGCAATTATATATTTTATAATAGCGTTTTGGTTTTGTTATTATTACGTTTTTTTATGATATAATTGACATATATATTGTAGCATTTTACATTTGCCATAGTTTGATATGTTATCTATAGTTCGTATCCAGGACCTTGACAGTATTATATATTTGCTATATTGGAATGCGATTATTTTGAATTAATTAAAACCAAATTGTCATTAGGCCAACAAATACATTATTTTGAATCAATAAAACCAAATTGTCATTAGGCCAACAAATACATTATTTTGAATCAATAAAACCAAATTGTAATTCGGCCAACAAATACAGACTGCAAATACTGTTTCAAATGAAAACCAATTTGTCATTAGGCCAAGCAATACTACCTAAAGCATCAGCAATAAATTGAACTTCTGAATTTGGTCTCCAAACCGGTGCATCTCCAATCTTAGAAACATCTATCCATACCTTGCTTGCATTGGGACCCAAGGGGACAAAATGAACTTTATCTTCTAGATTTGTTGAACAAACTCGACCTTCGGCAACCTTATCTCCCGATCCTTTGCAATCTAAGAGGATGCACTTCTTTTTCATACTATTGCTGGTGTCAGAGCTAGTACTTGCAGTCTAGCAAACAAAATTCCAGACAATTCATCACAAGTCCATCACAACAACAATCCTACACATCATCTTAAAGACTGATAAGGTTTAAAATCTTACCCCAAGTGATTTACTTTTTGACACCATTTCCTCATTTGATTGTGGATTAGCCAGTTGAACCTTATGAATAGGCCATGCGATGTTCTCATCAAGTGCATCACCCATCACAAATATTTCAGCAGTTGGTCTCCATAGATATGCATCTTTTTTAACTACCATATCAACCTTCACTACAACAGCATTCGGACCCAGAGGAATGTTGTTTACCATTTCTTTTGGGTTCGTTGAACAGAGACGGCCCTCCGCAATAATTTCATCCTCCGAAATCCAATCATAGATGTGGATTCTATCATCTGCTGCATTTGTAGCCTAAGGAGAGATGCAAGAAAAAAAAAACCCAATACTATATTAGTTTTAACTTTTAACTATATGGTTCAAGTTTGGAAGTTAGACAAAGATAAGTAATAACACATACCGATGAACCAGCCGTATTAGAGTCCATTTCATTGTAAAAAATGAGCTTATCCATTGGCCATGCAATTTTGACTCCAACAGCTTCGCCAAGTGAGGTAACAGTTGATGTAGGCCTCCACACATATGCTTCTTTATCCGAAGCTAACGTAACAACAAGAGCTGCCGCATTAGGACCAAGTGGAATGCGTCCGATCTTGTACGTTGGTTCAGCTGAGTGGAACTCTCCTTCACCGATAACAATGTCATCCCCTGACCACCAATCCAGAATCTGACACCTAGGTCCTCCTTTGCTTGAATCACTTACCTCGGAATTAGAGACATCATCACGTTGTGTCTGACAAATTAAAAAGTGATAAGTTAAAAACATTCTACATTGGTAACTTACAATAACGGTCTTGATAATCAACTTACACTTTTCCTTCCAGCTAAGCCACGAACTATATCCTCCAGGCCACGAAGAGCATCCTGCAATTTAGCTTGTTTAGCTTCAAGCTGAATCACATGTGTGTCTCTAGCAGTCATGAATGCTAACTTCGTAGCAGTAATCCCTCTGCCCATTCCTCTAATTCTTCCTGGTTTGTCTTTTCCTAACACTTGACTCACAGCATCTTCTCTAACACTCATACTGGTAGTGGACTCCATTTCACTATCAATTGATTTGATTTTTTCCTAATTTAAAATGTTTGAATTCAATTAGGATAACCTATGAGGCTAATACATTAATAAGATTATGATTGCTTACAATAGTCTCTTCAAATTCTGGCCTCACGGGTCGCCCATCTGAATGTGTGTGTCCTGCTACCCAAACCTTACTCCTAGTCACCTTTGTAGGATCTGAACTCTTTTTCTTCTGTAAGTTAAAAATAATATTAATTTTTACAAAGTGTCTGACATCTTTCGTCTTTTACTAAAACTGAATACTACAGTTAACAGAATCATACCATATCATGAGCTAGGCGGACCATTCCTTTGCGGCCAGTGGGGGGTATTTGACTCCTCCGTAATTCTCTGAATTTGTCACTTTGTTCCTTCATTTTTTAAAAACCAAACATTAACAATCCTAATCTCCAAACAAAAACATCTATTTACAAAGCACATAACCCTAATATACCTTAAAAGTTGTGCCTTTCTTACTCTTCACCCAATTCATCCAAGCTGTCACATATTGGACGGTACTTGGTTTTATGTTAATAAGCTGTTCCTTATTCATTGTAGCTCGCACAAGGGAAACAAGCCTAGATTTTGAAGCCCACCATATACATCCCATTTGTTTTAAAACACTTTCTTTTTGCCAGTCTTCATTCAAACTGAACCTCGCCTACAACAGTTTTAAAAGTTAACATATACACTTAACAGTGAGGTAAAGTACTTTAGTAAGAGCTTAAATAAATAGTACCTGAACTTCCTCTCACATTGTGTCTTTCGTCTGTTCATCGAGGCGTCTCCAATCTTCAAGTAATACAGGTACATGTTCCCTCACAAGAGGACCAAGAAAGGAGGAAAGCGATACTGATCCCTTCCCAACATGTTCACCGAGGGATAAAAATTCAACTTCAACCTTGTCCTCATGGTTTGTAGCCACTTTACTCATTCTAGTTGGTCCTCTTGTTTTCCGTTTCAACGTATGTGACTACTGGGTTTGACTGTTTTCAGTTGAATGTTGCGTAGCTACTTCTTCAATATTATTAGCCATATCTTCCCCTGCTTCTTCTGGTTCTTCTTCCTCGTTTTTGTTTTCTTCTTCCTCTTCATCTGATTCTTCTTCTCCATGATCTTGTACAAGAGTTGTTGTTTCTTCATCTGGATGCTCATTTTGTTCAGCATTTTTAGTCCTCTTGCGTCTGGTATTCTTTTTCACTGAGCCACCACTCGCATCAATGCCTTGTTGACGCTTACTGCGGCGTGTTTCTAGTTCACCTAACGGCTTCATATTTATTAACCTGAAACTATTGTAAGAGAATGAGAAAGTAAAAGCTAGTAATTCAAACTTCCAAACATCCTAATCCTAATTCTAATCCTAAACCTAATACTAGATCTATCAGTCCACAACTAGGACCCCTTCACAGTCATCCCTAACACAGAAACTCTCGTCGTCAGAAGATTCATTCCACAAATCCTCACTATCTTGGATGGATATTGATGCAGCAACAAACTCTTCTTCTGTCTCTAACTCGTGATACCCTCTTGGTGGCGCCCTCATAACTACATACCATGGTGAGGAGTCATCTTCTCTGGAGTAAAACACTTGTTTTGCTTGAGAAGGCAGAATGTATGGATCTTGGAGAAATACTGATTGGTTTAGGTGAAAGTTCACAAGCGTAAAGCCATCTTCTTCCTTCAGACCATTCCCTTTGTTGGCCCACTTACACTTGAATAATGGAACCTGGAACATGTGGTAGTCAAGCACTACGATCTCTTCTATTACTCCATAATAAGCAACTATGTCTGCCATATGTTTAGTGTCTCGTGCGCTAGATCTACACATAGTGAAAGCTTCATATGCTACTCCACTGTTCTGAGTCTTCCGCTTTAAGTCATTCGTGTGAAATCGATGTCCATTGATGATAAACCCCTTATAGGTTTGTGCATTATGTCTTGGTCCAAATGCTAACCATCTTAGCTGTGACGAATGATCCTGCGAGTTTGTAGGGATCTGATGATATCAAAAAAGAAGATGAAACTAGTGTTAATAACAATATTAGTGAGTAAAATAATAAAGAGATGTATCCATTATTTTGTTCATACCTTTTCCTTTACCCATTGTGAAAACTTTTCTCCATGCGACTTCCATAATAAAGTTTGGTTTCTTCTACAATGAATATCTTTATCTTGCAACTCTTCCAAATGCATGCTGATATATATAACAATTCCACAAGTAAGTATGCATGCACTGACAATAATTAAAAATGAATGAACTCTAAATACATACTTGTGAAAGTGGAAAGAACTTACTCAACATATGGATTCATAATTGCTGTGTTCATTAACACATACCGATGAGCAATGTCACGCTCTTTATCAGACAGTGTAACTTCTTTACTTTTATGAATTGGACGCCCTTTAAGGATGTGGTCATCTAAGACGACATCTTCATTACGATTTGCAGCTTCCAGAACTGGCACAGATGTCTGTAAAACTCTAAGCAGAAGGCAATACATTCTCCTGCCAAGTATCCCTCTGCCATACATGCTTCTGGTCTTGCATAGTTTTTAACATATGCCTTTAGTGTTTTCATGTACCTGAATGTCAATCAGATAACGCCTATGTAAAATATTTCTTACAACAAATATAATATAAAAACAGATATACCAAATAATTAGTACGTACCTTTCAAATGGATACATCCATCTAAAGTGTACCGGTCCACCCAAACGTGTCTCCCTTGCAAGATGTATAGGGAGGTGAAACATAATATCAAAAAGGGATGGAGGAAAGAACCTCTCCATTTGGCACATGGTCTCAACCATCTCAGACTCCAATGTTATAAGCTTTTCCGGGTCAACTACTCGCTGACACAATCTATTGAAGAAGTTGCATAATCTATTGACTGCAATCCTATGTCCTTTCGGCAGCAACCCTCTCAATGCAACTGGTAACAAGTTTTGTAGAAGAACATGATGATCATGAGACTTCAAACCACCAATTAGAAGAGGATCAAGTGAGACACAATTGGCGATATTCGCACAGTAGCCATCTGGTCCTCTGAATTCAGATAACCTCTTGCAAAATATCTTTTTTTCTTCCTTGGTCAGCCAATAAGCAGCTGGAGGTAAGTACATTTTCTTCCCACGTAGCTCAGTGTATAAGTTTCTTCGAATCCCTATATCCTCCAAATCTTGTCGTGCTTTCACACCATCTTTTGACTTAGCATTGTGCATCAAAGTGGAAAGAATGGCGTCAAACACATTCTTTTCCACATGCATTACGTCAATGTTGTGACGCACCGGCATATCCTAACACAATAAATAAAAAAGAAAAAATGGTTAGAAACTGATAAAAATTTTCAAATTACATCATACATAATTATATTGACAGATTACTAACCTTCCAGTAAGGTAAATCAAATAGAATAGACCGTTTCTTCCACCTCCATTGGTCAGTGTCTTCTTCATATTCTTCATGGGTAAGCTCCTCGTCTTCACCCAAACCTGATCTTTTCCTTATGCTTTTCTTCTCCAAAGGTTTTCCAAATTCATTCTTAAAATCCTTAAGCAGCTCAAATATTTCAGCTCATGTTTGAATTCTATTAGCAGTCCCTTCCTCCATAGTGTTGTCAAACCAAACTCTTCGGCGTCGGTAAGGATGACCAGGCCTGAGTCGTTTCCTATTGCCCAAATAGACATGCTTTCGACTAAACTTCAACCACCTAAAAGGTGTATCCTTCCCACA